>APFE030745203.1:165617-180947 GCA_000404065.3 Pinus taeda
AGTATGCATCGAACCTTTTACACTAGGAAGGTGATATGCATCGCATCCTCTGCATTGAGCTTTCAGTATGGTCCAGTTTTGACCATTTATGAGCAGTTTTCAGTGGAGAACTTCTGGGAGATGATGTAATCAGTTGAGCTTGTTCCTTTAGGCAGTGAAGCAACACTTTTAGGGACTTAGGAGCCCTCAGTTTATGGACATTTATGATTGGGGTTGAAGTGCCCAAAAATGTCTATAATAGTTGCCCCCTAAAGCATGAGGTCGTTAATCTTTCTGATGTCGGTGAAATGCTTTACTATGAGGATCTGAAGTTTTTCCGAGCTGGGAGGTGACCTGTAATAAGATACAATACAATACATTACTCTAACAACATTTTATGATGACCTAGCTGAGGCGGGCATTCCCATGCTCAGCTTTATAAATTCATTTTCATGTACATAGGACAGACAACCATATGTGTGACAGACTGATGATATGGACACATCATCCTTTGATTTGGATGATCATCTGTTCGGCAATGTTGTACACTTGATGTTTTTATATTCCTGAATATATCGCAACCCGGATGGATGAAACTAGATCCAGGGTCTTCAAAACGCATTCAATCTTCACTCAGTGTACAAGTCGATACATGTGAAAAATGTTCTGGAGTCGAACATGGAAAGACATCGCCTGATTACCAGCCAATGATGTAAGTTGTTAACAAGCGCGAGAGGAATCACCAATAATGACAATGACCCTCAAGGTACTACAGTACAATTAACGGGGTGTGAAAAAGGACTTGGCATCGAACACCACATAAAATCTCTCGGTCGAAGGCCATTGATGTAAACCTATCGCCGGAAGTGAGAAACTTGCCATTGAGGCATGCAAGCTTCAAAGTACTGAAAGGGTTGTTCCTAAGTCAACTTCTTGGATAATAAGCTGATGTCGAAAAGAAGCGACCCATCGCAGGAGGGCCTTAATGAATCCCACATCAACAACACGGAACGAAGAAAATTATTTTGGAGGTGAAAACAATCTGACGATACAGGGTTCAGGGTGGCGGTCATGAAAGAATGAAGCATGAATGTATTGCAGTGGGCTAGACACAGGTGAATTTTCTGAATGACTTCTCTTGAACATATCGGCGACATTGACGATGGATTGGTAGCATTAACCCCAAAGATGGATGGTGTGACAGACCAATGGTGATGACCAGTGAACGGAACAACCCAACCCAGCATGGATGCGGAAGGAAAGTGTCACGTTCAAGAGCGACTTGCTACCAATAAAGTTTCTTCATGTTTTCTTCCCAATTTTCCCCAGTCATTGGTCATTTCTAACCAGTACCTCTTTATTTTTGTTAAGCTTGAGGAGGATAACATATGCTTGTTCTATAATCTGCCCTTCGAGCGAACCTATCGCTATATTTTAGCGAGCCTAGCGACAGTGGAACTCGTTCTCGTCCATTTGGACGAGTTTGTCGCTATTAGGTTTTAACGAGTTTAACGTCAAAGATAAATCAGTCCCTTTCAATTTTAGAGAGTCTGAAAGAAATGGAAAGGAGACTCCAACGATTCTTTTTCGCCATATAATCTCTTAAGTCCGAAAAAGCGTAAAATAATACAAAAGGGATGAATTTTTGATAGTTTTAACGAGCCGAACATGATAGGCACTCGATCTTTTTGTGTAATAATCCCTCAGGTCCAAAAAGATTAAAATTTAGAGGAGGGATAGCACTTTCGATGCCTTTAACGAGCCAGAGAGGCCAATCGCTCGACAATATTTTCATATTTTATGAGTCAGGTGAAAAGAGCTTAAAGAAGACTCATTTTCGAGGAACGAGTGACAATTTTGGGTAGCAGTTGATTCCAAGTAAGATTTGGAATTTTCTAATCATGGCAGTGTCACAAGGATGGCTAATAGAATCACTCTTCGCAGATGTTACTCGAAGGGGTAAACAATCATATGGGGGTGAATGATCGGCTAAAAACAGAGTGGAGGTGGTGGCGAGAACATGACCAAGGCTCAAAAGCTGGCGATACGACATTCACAATGGTTATTTACCCGTTCATTTTTTACTGAGCTTAAATGCTGGGGGGAACATTTGCTCATGACTTATGTTTATTTTTTAACGAGCTTGAACTATGCGCTAAAACTGCTCGTGGAGGGTTTATTTTTTAATGAGCTTGAACTCTGCGACAACATTGCTCGCCAGTCATATGATAAGAATGTCTCATTCGAGATGCTATTTTGAAGTGGCTTACATCTCTCAAGCTTTGCCACAGATCCTTTCTTTATGAAAGTTAGGAAACGACTAGCCTTACAGGTTTAAAGGGTTAGAGGTCCTACAAATTTAAAAAATAAATAGTCACTCTTCACTTGCATGCAGAAAGGTTTGCATGCCCCCAAGTACGAAAAATTTCCAGGTTACCAAGAAGGTTCTATCCACGTAGCAGATAAAATGCTTCCTCGGCGATGTCTATCGAAACAAACAAAGGTGAATGGCGCAGACGCATTCTACTCACATAACTTTAACGAAGGTATCTTATTCCAGCCTGATCCCATTTTCCTGTAAGGATGGGTTCATCAGACTAGTCATATATCCTCCGCGGAAACCTACTTTATACCCAAGGTTTTCCTGCCGAAACAGACCAGGGTGCATGCCCCCTGGGTTTCAGTCACATCTTCCTGAATCACTCGCGCTCATCAGGTGGACGGACTGGAGACCGATGAGACATTTCTTGCATGAAAAGACCATTTAGGGATGACATTTGACTATTTGTGATGTGTGAACTGGGGAATGACATTTGGTCTATGAGCTTGACCATTATGCCTTCGTGCGGAAAACACATTACTCTAAAGAGTGAGGAGACGATGGCTTCCATGCAATAAATATAGTCGCGTCCAAGGAGTAGATTATAATCCAAGGGTCCTTGAACTACCATAACGTTCATGTGAACAATTTTCCTTCTCAAAGTAATGGGCACATTTGAAAGGATCCATAAAGGTCAACTGGTTCCCTTATCGAAGCCTATCAGATTTCTCATTTCAGGCAAAAGCAATGGTGAACCAGGCGCTTTCCAAGCAATTGAGGAAAGGATACTCACAGAAGCCCATTCATCGATGATGGTACCAACCATGACCATTCTATAAGCTTGTACAATGATTCTAAATGGTACACTAGCTGGTAAACAGGGTCTGCCTAGTAGATTCCAGTCGAAGGAAACGACTAGGTTGCTTGGTGGTGGGACCGAATAGACAGCCAGATATGACTTTGATGAACTTCCTTCCTACAATAAAGGAACGGGAGGACTGCCCCCAAGTTCATCGGAGTCTGTGTTGATGAAAATAATTTGAACGGTGTCGTTCTCTTTCTCTTCAGTGACGGTATCATTCGAAGATGAATACTCTGAAGGCAAGACCGAGTCAACTTCCATCTCGACCTTTTGAATTTCGTCTGGTATGGATTCAGAGGGTTCATTTTCAATGATAGACGCTTTGGCCGACCACAATGATGGGCTAGCCAGATTTTCAACCGGTGGAGGACTTGGCAAGAGTTTATTATATCCAGGAGGAAGTTTTAGCGGTGAAACCAGACGATCATCCAAAACTCTTTTAGCCTCGTCAAGGAAGGGACAACGGTGGACGGCGTGGTTGCCTTCACACAACTTACAAGGAAATTTTGGATTCCTTTTCTGTCCATGTGCTTCACTTTCACTGGTTGATGGTGAGCATTGAACATGGTCACCAGAGGTTGACGCCACCAGATTGTGCAAATGAGGAGACCAATCCCTTAAGATCTGGGGGATTCAGGGAAAATCTCGGTGATAGTGGTCTCCATTGCAAAATGACACAAGGAGATTTAGGTTTCGACGGTGCGGTGTGAGGATTTTCGCTAGACGATGCTTGGTTTCCCCCTTTCGATTTTGGTTCCTTTTTCTTCTTTTCCTTTTTCTCTTTATGCTTCTTCTTCTTCTCAGTTACTTGATTTTTAGCTTTATCGGCTTTATCAAGCGAAGAGGAATGAGGAGAGGGAGAATCAGATGAAGTAGAAGGTTGGGAGGCAACTCTAGTGCCATCTAGTTGCTGATTCAACTGTTCAGGAATTACGGGATTCTGAATGACAGAGGTAGAGAAGAGCCAGACAGGAAAACCAATTGTCAATCCTGGAAGTGACAAAGTGGCCATATGGGGTGCACCAACATCTCCCCAAGAGGAGAAGGGACTAGGATTTCCTCCAAGGGGAAATCCTTGGTTGGTAGACTCCATTTTCTCAACCTGAAGACCAACTGGGGAATTTGTGATGTTATTCCGATTTAAAATAAATTTTTAGACGCTTTGACACAACTTGTTTTTTCAATTTTAAAGAGTCAAGAAAAAACAAAAGGTTACTCTAGTCGCCTTTGATTTTTATTGAGCCCGAAGTGACAAGCACTCATGGGACATTTTCCTTTAAGGATTCTGAAAAGGAGAAAAATGGACTTCTCTGGAGATCTAGGCAGAGAGGATTATCAAACCAATCACAAAACTGTAGAATACTTTTTACGGTACGGCAGTCAATCTTCCTGAATGCTGTGTTCAATGCATTGCGATCGATAGGGCGGCAGACACGGCTTCCTAAGGATAAAGGATGCAGCCTATTGTGGTCTCCCAATATATACTCGACGGTACGTGGGAGCACAAGTATGTACTGGCACTTGCCGTCTCAGAGTGGAGGAATCACCCAACCAACACTAAAAACAACAGTTACCAGGTTTTACGACGCCGGAATACGTCTCTAGCCTAGACCTCTAGATGTTGTGCGTTAAGTTCCAAAGCGTTGCTAGATTCATTGAATTTATTTTAAGTTGATCTTGCTTAAAACTTTGCCTTTCAGGTTCACTGCGTGATGTGTATATAATTCCTAAAATGTAGTCTAAGATGATAAACAAACGTTTAATCTTCTTTCAGTAATGAAAATCCTAGCTACTAAGGGAAGAAAGTCAAGAATCTTTTCTTCACAAAGCACATAGCACACCCTAAATGCACAGTCCTAAATCAAACCAAGCAATCGAAATGCAAATGCACATGCATGTATTTGATTTTAGCCTTCTTAATGTATGAATGATGTTAAGAAAGCTATGTGCAAATCTGAATTACTTTTAAAGTGACAGTACTCAACAAAATTCTTTTTCAAAATGAAGTGAAAGCAAGAGAGACACTTTGCGATTTTGAAATGAAAATTGCTTTTCGACACTTTAAAACTACTAATTCAAATCCTATGCAATAGTAACTGTATAATCAGCTATCAAGAACAATGGGATTGCTTTCTAAAACTGAAAACGACAGCTACAACACTTTCAGATCTAGAGACGACAGTTCGACTATGCTACTTTTTTGCAAAAGAGAACCGAAAATGACGCACAATACATAAAAAACATTTACAGTTATTTGCACTAAGGAGGTGGAATAATGCAAGAGAAGGGGGTTTTCATAGAAGTACACTGACTACAGACAGCAAAACTCCTGAATAGGATTGAAAACAGTGAGAAAAAACCACAGTCTGAGGGTAAAGTTAACCCTCCCTGACCATCGCACCTGTTACATAGTGAAACCAGTATGCAGCGCACCTACTGCACTCGGGAAGTGGGATGCATACAGTATGCCTTGAAGGCAGGGTGCGATGGTACCAGTGTGAGACTTTAAATAGGTTTTCATTCACAGTTTGCAATTCAGTTCGGGTGTTTAGGCTGAGTAAGTAATGCTTGATGTATGTAAAACACAGGGGTGATCTAAAGAGGTTACTAGAGCCACCACTTAGGGCAATTAGATTGCTTGCAGATCTATTGTTTAATTCATAAACAAAACACGGAGATAGACTGAAGCAGCATTGATCTACTTTGCATTTATATAACAAATGCAGTTCGAAGGCTAGCTGGCTTGACTTCAGGCTCCGCCTGTAAGTTTATAAAAGAAACAAGGATAGATAGGCTAACAAGTAATCTAGTCGCTCCCCAGTCGAGTCGCCATTTTGGCGACCGGGAATAGTGTCCACTCGGATGTTGCTATTCCCACTAAGATGGGTGGCTATCTTAGAAACAAACAAGTAAAGTCTACTATTGTTTTCTTTTATGAAAATAGACAAGAGGAGAACCAAGAAGACCAACCTGAGTCTTGCGCTTGAATTCCTCTCCTTCTTGATAGAGCTTCGCTGTTTCTTCTTCGTCTGCCCAGCTTCAAAAAGAACCTGTGGAATCACAACAACATACTACTATCAAAGAAACAAATATCTATATTCGTAAATATCACAGGATCAGATGTGTGTTAACCATATAAATGCATATATAAACAAGTACACAAGAATATGGAAGAAAACAAGAATAGCTTTATTAAGATGAAAAGTAGCAAGAGGATTAAAACCATATTGATCTGAATTTGAAACTACTTGAAAAAGGTTTGCAAGGTATTCAATTTAGTATTAAACCTGTTTAAAACATTCCCATGTCTTGCAATAAAGAAACAAATGAAGTTTTCAGTTGTTCATGATCCATTCAAGCATAGCAGAAATATTTCATTTTACTATTTAAAACATTAAAATGAATTTGTTCTGCAAAATAAATCAACCATAGATGCAAAAGAAGTTGATGAAGCAGTTCACCCCTCCTGGGCTACGTCTGCTGGGTCCAAGGCCCCCAAATGGGTCAGTCCTCATTTTGATTAAATGCTCAAAATGGAATTATAGCTGAATAGAAGTCTCTACAGGTGAAACAGACTGTAAAATCAGATTCAAAACACATGAATCCTTTAGGATTGACTGCTGGTTCACCTCCAATGGATACCTGCAACCTGAAACAGTCCTCACAATACTGGGCCCTGGTGGCTCCTAGAACTTCCACGGCTCCAAAACCTGTGAAAATTACCTCTGATGGAAAAACGATCTGTGCCAATGGCTTCAGAACGTCCAAAATACCCAAAATCAAAAAAACATTCATCCAAAACCGCCTTTCCTAGCCAAAGTTATGGCCATTTAATGAAAACTGCCAGTTTCCCCTAAAAGGACTCCAGCTAACTTTAGTGGAGCTCCGCCAATTATGGCAGGACCGCCAAATTTGGCGCTCCGCCAAAAATTCTGCCAACCATAACTGCGGTTAACTGACCGAAAAATGCGGCATGTGACCACGTGGCTGGTAACATCGGATTTTGTGTTGGCTGTTTGGGTTCTGGCCCACGGTTTCAGGCACGGTCGTATGGAGGCGGGGCTGGCCTTTAGGGGCTAGCCCCCTTCTTTCCCACCCATAGCATGATTCAAACCTTAAAACAACAATTTTCCGCTAATATTTCAAACGCATGGCTGTAGTGCGTTGGTATAACTTTGGAGTTGTATAACGGATGTCGTGTGTTCAAACCTCTCCGCTGCCAACAAAAATTTTAACATGCGCCCAACTTTGCCGACGTCACCCATGGCCACGTGGCGGCTTACGGGCCTGCCAGGTGGAAACTTTTCATTGGCTGCCAAAAAGAATATTCCTTGGAATATTCTCAGGAATATTCTAAAGAATATTCTCCAGAATATTCTAAAGAATATTCTCCAGAATATTCTATGGAATATTCTTTTTTTTTTTTTTTTTTTTTTAAATTCAAAAATTAAGGGTCATTGGGCGATTTTGTTTTTGCCATAACTTTCACATACGGCGACCATTGTTCGAACCGTTTGTGGCGCCGGAATCGGGAGGATGAGCTCTATCCAGTTGTTCAAGTTCGAGATAATTTTGAGCATTTTTCGACACTTGGGACATGAGCCCCTGATCACGCCTCCCCATTGGGAAGCTTTTGGACCCCAAAAGCCTTCAACTACCTGTTAAAGAGGTGAGGGTACAGCGACCTCCCTCTGTCCACCTCCATCCACTTTGCCTTGTTCGGTTTGCTGCCTTTGAGACCAACTCGAACATAATCTACATTGCCCCTCCTTGAAGTGTGTGTCCTTCTGTCAAGGATTGTATCTTCTTTCATCTCATCTAATTATTCTAGCGAGAAATCTTCTATAGATGCCAGCTGAACAGCGCTTTCACGATCAGCGATCAAAGGAGGTTCATACAAACGTAAGTTCTCCACATTAACAACAGAATACATTTGCATGTAGGAAGGCAAATCTAATTGAAAAGCATTATTTCCAACCTTCTTGAGGATATTGAATGGACCATAATGAATAGGCTTCAGCTTTTTACCTTCTCCTTGCATCCTTTCCTTACTGATGTACAACCATACCTCATCCCCTTCTTGAAACTTGTGATCGACTCTATGCTTGTCGTGTCTTTCCTTGTACTTTCCTTGACTTTTCTCAAGTTGTTCTTGAATTCGCTGATGTATTTGCTGAATTCTTTCAATGAATGAATGAGCTTTGTCAACATCACTATGTCCCTCAATGGCGACATCTTTCACAAGAATGAAATCAAGAGGCGATTTTGGCAAGTAACCAAAACAAGCTTCAAACGGTGAGGTGTTTGTGGAAGAGTGCTTGGCACGGTTGTAAGCATGCTGTATGTAGTGCAAATGTACATCCCAAAGCTTGGGATGCTTGCTGCAATATCCTATCAAGAGGTGCACAATGGTTCTGTTCACAAATTCGGTTTGTCCATCTGTTTGCAGATGGAAAGCAGTACTTTTCTTCAACTTTGTGTCCATCATCTCCCATAGGTTGGACCAAAACTTCCCCACAAATCTGGAATCCATGTCACTAATAATGGAAGTAAGCAAACCAAAGTGAATCCATACATGATGAAAAAATAATTCAGCAGTTATAGTTTTCTTACAAGGCATAAGTATACACATTTTGCTGAAACGATCAACTACTACATATAAATAATCATGCTGCTTTCTAGATTTTGGCAAACCTCCTACAAAATCCATAAAGATGCTCTCCCATGGTCTAGAAGGTATCGGCAAAGGAGTATACAAGCCAAGCTTCCTATTACTAGGCTTGCTGGTAGCACATAATGAACAACCTCTTATGAACCTGGAAACAAAATCTACCATGCGAGGCCAATAGCAATACCTCTGTAGATGTGCAATTGTTTTGCTTACACCAAAATGGCCAGCAATAAGAGAAGAATGAGCTTCTCTTTCAAAGATTCAAAAGTTTTTTGCTGCTTGCCTCCCCATTGGAAAGAACGCTTCACACTTGTCACTACATGCATAGGAGCTGCTATATAAGAGAAGTTAGAGATGAACTTCCTCCAATATTGAGCTGCACCGAAAAAAATTCTTACCTCTGTTATGGATTTGGGAGTAGGCCACTTCACGATAGCCTCAATCTTAGCAGGATCAATCCTCAAAGTACCTCCTCCTACTATGTGTCCCAAATAAACCAAAGAAGTCTTTCCAAATTCACACTTTGACATTTTAAGAATTAACTGATTCTTCTTCAAAACATCAAGTACTTTGCTAACATGCATGATTAAACAAAGTAATCAACCCTTCAAGTTAATCACACATACATGTTTAAAATACAAGGAAATCATCATGATCCCTATGCTCATGCATATCATTCTCATGCATGCAGTTCATCTTTCAACTTTCTCTTAAGTACAATCAAAAGTACAATATCCTTGATCACATGTACATGTACTTTCCAAGCTGAAATGAATATAACTTTTGCTGCGATAGAGTGAGTCTCATACTCATATTTTACCTTCCTGGCGAGATTTTTGCAACAACATACAAAAACATGCATACATCCAAAGTTTGTATGTACAAAAAGGAGTATGTCTTACTGTATCAAGAAGTCCATCCACTTCTTACCAAACCATTTCAATGGCGATTTTTGTTGCAGCAGCAGTTCTTCATGTGATTCTTCCACATCGATAATGGAATCCATAGATCCACTTGCGCCAATGTTTTTGTTCTCAAGCTGCATGTGCTTTGGACGACTTGTTGGATGCAAGGTCCAACAATGAGAAACAATGATGTCCCTTCTTTTGACAAAATTGCAACTTTCAACACTTTCTGAGAAAGTTTTCTTTGCCTCATCTGCTTCATGTGTGCTTTCTTTTTCAACCAGCATCTTGAAGCAACATGGTTAAATCCACCACAAAATGTGCAACAAAACTTCCTCGTTTGCTGCATAGAATGTCCATCCTTTTTGTCTTTGAGAAACGATGACCTAGTAGAGGAGACAACTTTCCTTTTCAGACTTTCATCACTGTCCTTGTCTTGAAAATTGTTTACCTTTGCATGCTCGCCATAAGCGACATGTTTACCCTCTACTTGCTGCAATGATGGCTTAAAGCAATGGCAATCACCCTTAAAACAATTTTGGCATATATTCGTTTGAGAACTTGGGATAAAGGTTCTTTTTAAATCAGCATCACATGCATTCAAAGATTTGAATTCTTCACCATTAAACTGTTCATATCCAAGACCAACATTCTTGGGTCGCTCCACAACTGAAATAGGTTCAACCATGCCTTGTGCATGCTTGCCCAAACCTTTGCCTTCTTGATAGCCCATCTTAAACATTAATTTGGACCCAATACCTCTTGTATGTTTCTCAAAAGAACCAACACACTTTTCAATTGAGGGAATTGAAGACAAGTTTGAATGATTTACCTCATCCTCATGCATTTTCTTGGACAAAGCTTCTTGAGCTTGAAGGAGTTGTTTCTCCATGTCATGCAGTCTTTGGAGAATTATTTCCTTCTCATCTTTCATAGCCAACAATTGTGCATGAAGCTTAACACTTTCCCTTTGATCCTCAATGAGAATATGCACCATGGCCTTCACCTTTAGGAACTCATTCTTCATGTCATCATTGAAGAATTTTGTGAAGGAGGAACCTTCACTTGTGGAAGAAGTTGACATTATGGAAATGGTCAATTAAACAAAAGAAACTTCCCAATAAGATTTCTCAAAGCTTTCAATCAAATGACAAGCTTTAACCAAATGTCAAACAAAAACCCCTTCTTATTCAAGCAACCTGGTAAGCATCAACACTTGCAAGACAATTAGAAGATCTTTGCACAAAAACAATCAAAAGGCAACTACACTAGAGATTGACTGAAAGAGCATTTATCTACTTTGCAATTGTATAACAAGAGCATTTCGAAGGCTTCCTGACTCGTTTCAGGCTCTGTCTATAGCTTATTTGACTGCTTTTGATACAAAGAAACAACAACCTGGCTCTGATACCAAATTGATATGAATTTGAAACTACTTGAAAAAGGTTTGCAAGGTATTCAATTCAGTATTAAACATGTTTAAAACATTCCCATGTCTTGCAGTAAAGAAACAAATGAATTTTTCAGTTGTTCATGATCCATTCAAGCATAGCAGGAATATTTCATTTTACTATTTAACACATTAAAATTAATTTTTTCTGCAAAATAAATCAACCACATATGCAAAAGAAGTTGATGAAGCAGTTCACCCCTCCTAGGCTACGTCTGCTGGGTCCAAGGCCCCCAAATGGGTCAGTCCTCATTTTGATTAAAATCTCAAAATAGAATTACAGCTGAATAGAAGTCTCTACATGTGAAATAGACTGTAAAATCAGATTCCGAACACATGAATCCTTCAGGATTGACTGCTGGTTCACCTCCAATGGATACCTGCAACCTGAAACAGTCCTCACAACACTGGGCCCTAGTGGCTCCTAGAACTTCAACGGCTCCAAAACCTATGTAAATGACCTCTGATGGCTGAAATACCTGTTCCAATGGCTTCAGCACGTCCACAATACCCAAAATAAAAAAAAAAAAAAAAAAAAAATCGTCCAAAACCGCCTTTCCTAGCCAAAGTTATGGCCATTTAATGAAAACTGCCAATTTCCCCTAAAATGACTCCAACTAACTTTAGTGGAGCTCCGCCAAATCTGGACGCCCGCCAAATTTGGTGCCACCACCAAAAGTCCCGCCAATCATGCCTTAACCGCCGGCTGAAACTGCGCATGTGAACGGGTTGCAGTTAACATCAGATTCTGTGCCCCGTTATGTGCTGACCCCTGGTTCACGGGGCGTGGTCATATGGTAAGGGAGGGCTGGCCCCCCAAATTTCCTGCCTATGCAACTTTCAAACATTAAATACGTCATGTTTTCATTAGTCTTCAACTGTCTTGGTCATGGTCCAACGATAAAGCTTGGTGTTGGTTTATTGGACGTCGGGGGTTCGGTTCACCAAACCCCCAAACAAAATTTTAAACACACGCCATTACCCTTGCTTACGTCATCTTGGTGCCACGTGGCGGCGTCCAGGATTGCCACATGGCAGCCTCTGATTGGCTGTTCATAAAGAATATTCCTTGGAATATTTTAAAGAATATTCTACGGAATATTCTACAGAATATTCTTTTTTTAAATTTTTTTTTTTGCAAATTCAAAAATTAAGGATCATTGGGCAATTTTGTTTTTGCCATAACTTTCACATACGTCGATCATTTTTCAAATCGTTTGTGGTGCCGGAATCAGGAGGACGAGCTCTATCCGGTCATTCAAGTTTGAACCAATTCTGAGCACTTTCATTTTTGAGCATTTTTCGACACTTGAGACATGATCCCCTGATCATTTAGCATGGATTATTCAATATTATGTCAGAATGAGTATATTGCAAGTCATATACGATACTGCATTAAAAGTGTATGTAATCCCAAATAAGGTTACAAAATGAAAATGGCCTTACTATACATTCAAAGACAAACTCTTTTACAGCTCTTGCCAAAGTCTACCATTTATAGTTCTAAAGAAAGTGTGGAACTGCAATTTGGTAGAACAAGTTCTCAAAACTTGATCAAGCTATAGCCATAACAATAATGGCAGAGAGGAAAAATTGAATAATTTTCTTTGAATATAAGTTATATCTTCTTGCAATGATTGAATTCTCCTTCAAAGCTACTCGAAGCAATTTTTATGATCCTTGTTTCATGCCAAACATGCACTATGTTTCTCTAAATATTATGTGTTGTTCATGTCCATCAATCTGCCAATGAAACAACAAGTAAAGTGTCAACTCAGAAACAAATAATCCAAGATACAAATACTGAAGATTTTGGTATTCAGTGTTTCACAACAAGCAAGGGGTAAACTATTATCATAAGATGATCTCTTCTAAAATACCAGCGTAGACCCATCTTAACTCTGGAGTTTTTTGGGCTCTAATGATATTGAGTTTAGTATGAATCATTGTGGGAATTCATTTAAATTTGGAGCTTAATCATTGCGTTGAGGTTCTTGTAGTTTTTCTAAGGGATTGATTTTGGTAATGGATAATATTAGGTTGCACGAGATGGAACAAGATTGAAGATTTTCACTAGAATGAGCCCGACTGTTATTTGTTTTGGTATAAATCTGAAGGTTCTTATAGGTTTTTGTTGACACCTAATCCGAAACGGATGGGTGAACCGGACAGTCATCCAGAAGATGAACTGATCCGTTTTATTTGTATATATATATGTAGATTACCTAATGAATAATATATCAGTTTTCTCTCGCTCATTAAGCCTGGAGTTACCCTGGCCTGACATGGTATTAGAGCACAGGTCCCAGAATAATTGTAACTCCTGCCTGAGAGCTGCTCAGTCTCTCTGACATCCCTGAAATAGCTGAAGGCCTGCAGACTCCCGCTGCGTAGAACCTGAAGACTGCCGCTGCCTTCATTGAAACCCCTGGTTTGGTAACGTATGACTCTTATGAAACGCCTTGCTCATTGAAATCATCGGTTTTTTGACTGTTATGAATGACTGTTATGAAATCGCCCTCTAAAATTGAACGAGACACTGTTTTAGATATTGCTCACGGGATTGAATCCACCGGGCTCCAACATATCATCTTACCGAAAATCGTGCTTATCAATGCTTGTATACTGTAAAGAAAAAAAAAGGATTTTATCTCTGTCTGTGCGTCGCTGTTGAATGCCGTGGGTTTTATATCTGTCATTCCTTTATTTCGGTGCGTCGCTGTTGATTGCCGTGGAGTTACCCTTGTTTAGACTCTGGAATGCTGATGAATGCTGTGGAATCCTGACATGGTATGTGGAATGCTGACATGCCCATGTGATCCCTAGTCTCGATAAGTATTGGAATACTTGAATTCCTTTGAATAAAGTTACCCTTCGATTTATAGAAAGGAAAATACATCTTTCCACCTTAACAAAAGCGATGGGTGATTTTGTAAGTTGTCATAAAATCATATTGTGAAAGAGTTGTGAGATATTCATATAAATCTTATGGGTGATGCCCGATACGGGTGGATGGGCTACCAAGACCACATGTTGTTGGTCTGTAATCTATAATTTGTGACCGAGGGCCATGAAAATCCATTTATCGACCACGCCATGAATATCATTTGTGACCGAGGGCTATAATTTTGTATCTTCACGATACTTGTGACAGTGGACTATAAAGCAGAATTTTAAAATGATATATGGTCATTTTTAAAACAGAGATATATATGGTGGTGATAGCAGAATTTTAAATTTTTTTTGATATACATGAGCTGAGATATATATATGGAGATAGCAAAATTTTAAATGACATGAGCTGAGATATATATATGGTGATTTAAAGAAGAGTTTTGAAGTGTAGAAATGGTGATATAAAGCAGGGTTTTAAATGATTTTTTTTTCTCCATACTCATTTTTTAAAGCAGAGATATACACAGTAATTCTCCATATCAAAATCAATTTTTTAAAAGCAGCAAAGTTTTTTTTTCTCATCAGAAGTATATCAGCAGCAGTAACAAAATGCATTCAATCATCTCTATGATAGGAATAGTTCTCACTGGCAAGGAGAACTATCCTGACTGGTCCCGGATGGTACAGCACACCCTCATTTTCAATGAGCTGTGGAAAGGAGTGTGTGTCGGAGAAGGAGACAGTGACCCAGAAAAGCCCACATCAGACAAAGAGCTTGCCATCTGGGAAAACAAGAACAGCAAAGCATATGCACTAATAGCAGCATCTGTAAATAAGGAGGTGAGTCGTCACCTTACAACATGTACAACTGCCTTTGAAGCTTTACAAAAACTGAAAGAGCTCTATGACTCACATTCTGGACTTGAAGTTGTGCAACTTATGATCAAACTCTTCACTCTTGAACTGCAAAATAATGACCCTCTTGCTCTTGCATCTGAAATAAAATCTATAGTGCATGATATCGATTCCACTAAAGTTAAGCTTGATATATCTCTTATTGCTTTCCTCAAGGCACTATATCCTACATACTCCAATTATCTTGAGTCTTTGCAAGCAAATGGAAATCTTAAGGATATAACCTTTGAATCTCTTGTGAAAAAGTTTGCTGAAAGGGAAAAAGCCTTTGGAAAGAAGACAGTCCCTGAATCTTCTGAAAAGACTGTATGCATGGCTAATAAAGAAAAATAT
>APFE030745203.1:186273-237640 GCA_000404065.3 Pinus taeda
CGGACAGTCATCCAGAAGATGAACTGATCCGTTTTATTTGTATATATATATATGTAGATTACCTAATGAATAATATATCAGTTTTCTCTCGCTCATTAAGCCTGGAGTTACCCTGGCCTGACAGTTTTCCTAGCCAAAATAGTATGATATTTTATGTAAATGATTTTGAGAATTCATGATATTTAAGATGTATCAAATATTTGAAGATTTTGCATTTGATTGTGAAGCATTTTCTGATCAAGTCCTAAATCAATTGACTTTTACGTGGTTATGTGCTATAATGAGGAATATCTATATTAACCCAAACATGGGGTTTAATTCATCGGTAGACCACCTTGATAGTGTCCCAGATTCACTTTTGCTTCTTATATTCAACAAATTTGGTGATATTAAGGCCTTAGGACGATGTTGTGCAGTTTCAAATAGGTTCTCTAGTATAGTCCCCCAAGCACAAACTGTGGTAGTTAAGGTGGATTATCTTATATCTAGTGAAGAAACCAACCTTAATAACAAAGGTAAAAATATGAGGATATGGAGCTATTTGATGAGAATCATGATGGTACTAGGTAGAATTGTTAGGCCATGGCAAACATTGCAACATGTTTTGGGCCCGAAGAAATCCATGCTTGCAGAGGTTTCCCATCATTCTCTCGGTGAGGTTTTAAAGAATTTTAAGGAAGTGTAGAATCTAAGGATTGAATTATCCAACTCAGAATTGATCAATCAACACACCCTTTGATCTTTCAAAACTTTCACCAGAAATGGGAAGAATCTTGGTGTCCTTCTATGATCCGGTTCAAGAAGTAGACTCCCCTTATCTGTGAATCTTAACTCTTTCTAAATCATAAGGTTTGGTATATTTGACTTGCAGGTTGCTGGAAATACTCTTGTTGTTATAGTGGTAGCTATGAGGATTGATCCAGGGTCTCCCTTAAATTAGTCCAAATTGTTACCGATTCACCATATATTAAAAAAAATGGAAAGATAATTTACTAATGTCAATTGAATTGCTTTGTTTTTTTATGTTCTTCATTATGGAAGGGAAACCTGAATGTACACCCTTCAAAACGAATTTAAGATCTACCCTTCAAATTTGATCATTGGTCTCGCCTATGACGAGTTGACGTGAAAAATGAAAGGTGTTTCGTCAACTCGTTAGATTACTCTGGCACAAACTCATCTCGAGAAAGATTTTCGAACTTTATATAAATCCGAGTATAAATTATCTCTGTGTTCATGAAAATGGTATGCTCAAATGTAAAATCATGAGCCTAGTGTTGCTAAAACAAGCAGGTTAGCTAATTGGTGGTCATGAAAATGACGTGCTCTAACACACCCAACACATGATCAAATGGTACCAGGACGCACCAAACGCATTATGGTATTATAAAAAGTTTGGCATCGGCAGTTCTACACCCTTACATTCAAATCAAAATTACATGATTTTTAAAATTAGTATAACTATCTCATGTTTTATAAAAAAATTTAGCAGGTATTATTGAAATTTGGTTTGGAAGTGTATATGTATATGGATGTGGAAATATAAAAATACAGTTAAGTTATATTAAAACTTTTAAATGTATATATAGATTTAAATTTCTCAAAATTTTAGTTCATTTAGATTATACTATATTATTCAAGTCCTCTCATATGCTACGAGTATTGGAATATCACGGTGATATGTTGTTATCATTTGAAGGTGGTTTTTTTTGGACAATTCAGAATATTATTTATTCCCTATGTTTTCCGAAATATCATGCATTTCTTGAAAGTGATTTTTTAACAGTTCAATACTAATTTTCATCATTTATTTTTTGGAAATATTGAAAATAAATAAAATATTTTAATTTAAAATAAATAATAAAATTTTAATAGTTATATGTTTTCATAATTGTTTTTCGAAAGAAATAGTGTGAAGGATTTTTTTAGTTAATTGGTATAACATTTTCTATCAGCACTCCCGTCATCACTAAGGACCAAAAAAACTCAATAATTATTGACGAGTTCAAATAAAAAAACATTTTAAATAACTGAAATAATTTGTAGTAAGTTTCAATGAAAAATAGAAAATAAATAAATATTTTTTTGTTCAGTGTGTCAAGACTTTTTCATTTTCAATTTTACATGTTCATTATTCACCTCTCAATAAGGGGATGGTAGTATAAGATTTGAACCCAAGATCTCTGGTTCGGTGAGACTTCATTCCATAGCCATCACCACTTGAGCTACCCCAGACAAATAAAAATTAATAAATATTGATAACTTAAGAGAAATTCAAAAAAACATTTAAGGAATAATATTGAAAGATTCAAAATAGTCTTTAATGAATATTAATAAGTAAAGGAAGAATTCAAAGAATTTTCAAGGAAATTATGTTAAAGGGTTCGAAACAAAAGGCCAAGGGATTGAGTAAAAAGTGGGAGGGATGGAGAAGAAGGGGGATATTGAATTAGATAAAACTGTGTTAGGATTGGTAGAGTCATATAGGAAATTAATAATTAATTAATAGGATGGGGAAGGAAAAATGAATTAAAATAAAATAATAAAAGAATTATAGATATCTAAACAAAAATAAAGGAATTTGCATAAACAAAACTAGCAATTAATAATGATAGGGAAGGAAAAGTGAATTAAAAAAAAAAATAAAAATAAAAGAACTATAGATATCTAAAAAAATGAATTTGCATAAAGGAAACTAAAACAAAACACATCAATCAAGAACTATAGATATCTAAATGGAACCTAGGAAAGAAGGGAGCATATTATTAAGAAAGGGGGATTATAGATATCTAATTGAAAACTAGGAAAGAAGGGAACATACTATTAAGAAAGGGGGATTATGGGGAAGGTTGAAAAGATTATGGAGGAATAATGAGCTAATGAGGTGCTATGAATTAGAAAATATTAAGAGATTAAAACGAGGGAAAGAGAAAGGAGAAAGAGATCAAAATTCCTAGAAGATAAGTTATGTCATACATGGTTTCTTGATATGACACCTTCCCTCCTCCTTCTTTTCATTCTATCCTCTTTCTATCCTATTTATTTATATTACCACTACATTCTTGGTGTTTGATCCTTTCTTGGGGTTTTAAAAGTATGTCAAACCTATGTTACGAGAAACAAGAAACGAAATGAGAAATGACAACGGGACAAGAAACAAAGTTTGTAAGTTTCGCATTCAAGAAACAAAGAGAGAAAAAAAAACAAGAAAAATATGAAAAACATAAAAGAAAGCATTCATCATCAACATTCTCGAATACTATGGTTTGTTGTCTCTCGGATTGTACAGGCACCCTGCCAACTACTCAGGGCAGGGGTTGTCACTCTGTTCCCCACCCAATCCGTTATAACTATCTCCCAGCAACAGGCTATGGGGGTCAGTCCCTATGGAAATGAGGTGAAAGACAAGTTGGGAACCAACTTACCTGGGAGAGACAATTGAGTAACTTAGCCACCTTGTTAAGTTAAGTAAGGTATAAGATAGGATTCACTATTGAGACCAGTTCCTTATGGAGTCAAATTCTCGCTTATTTACGAATTAGATGCCAAGTAACTAGATGGAAAACTACTTCTTAGAAACTTATACAAAGGATGTGAGTGATTCTTGGGTTAAGATTTGCTTAAGTTGCTTAAGTACTTAATTATGGTTTGAAAATGTGGTATATCAGTGAGTACTTTTCAATGAGTTATAACCTTAACCATAAGAAATATGCCAAGATACTAAGTTCCAAAATGAACAAGAGACACCAATGCTACAATTACCCAAGATGAATGATTCACAAATATGCTGAAGATAGCAACCATAAACTACTAGTAATTGGGGGAACTTTTTTGTTCAAAGTACTTAGTCAATGATTATATAACCAACATTCTTTAAAAATTAGAAATTTCCAAACTTAAGATGTAATGATGATAAAGAAAAATTGAAAATCACGAAATTCGTAATGTGAAACAAGATGTTGAACAAGGTATTCCTTACATTAAAGTTAAGTGCTTCTAGAGTGTGATGACATAATTGTTATGATCTCAGACTTTGGCAGGCTTATGATAGTCAACCAATTCATAAAGCAAGTCAATTTATGAATGCTTATCTTATGCAATAAATTTGTCCATGCCTTAGGAAGCCTACAAGAGGCAAATTTGTTAGTGCTCTCATAACAGATAGGAATTTTATTTCAAGGTTTAATGTTACCCATGCTAGAGTAATAGGGACCATTCAACACTATGGGATATGTAGGAATTTATTGGGTAAGTTCCTCGGATAGAACACTAAAGGACACTGCTCACAAATAGATCACAAATCAATACACTAGTATTATTGACATGGTTAAAACCCTCAAAGAGGGAAACAATCCTCAACCTGAGCCAACACGGCCACTTCAGGCAATTTATTAATAAAAGAATGAAAATTTACATAAACTTCTCTCATGAACAGTTACACTACAAATGACCCTCCATGCTCTTTAAATAGAGATCATGGATAAATCGAGTGTTAAGCCACCGATCAAGTGTCGATAATACCGAGGAGAGAATGAACCGCCGAATCACTACATATTGTGACCGTCAGATTGTAAGTTACAAAAGTACATAATAAAAAAACACACTTTACCTAACACTACACTAGACCAAGTTATACTTAACTATTTCCTATGTGTCGAAATATCCTAACATCCCCCCTTAAGAACAACTTGGGATAGGATTGAAGAATGTACAAATATAATACAATAGGAGAAGGAAGGAGGCATTAGAGCCTATCCCCCCTTAGTGACAACTTCCTAAACTCCAACCATAAATCGAAGTTTAGTAAACTTCGCCTCTGTGAGAGCCTTTGTAAATATGTCTGCAACTTGATCATCTGTTGAACAATATTGCACTTCAAGAACATGGTTGTGAATGAGCTTTCTCATGAAGTGCATGTGCAGTTGAATGTGTTTGTTGCGTTGATGTTGGACTGTACCTTTGCATAGTTGAATGTCACTTTGATTATCACACCAAAGTGTAGTCGGATGCTACTGCTGAAAGCCAAACTCTGACAGGATCTGACAAAGCCACAAGGGTTCCTTACTAGCTTCTATGACACCAGGATACTCTGCTTCTGTTGAAGAAAGAGAAATGACACTTTGTTTCTTGCAAGCCCATGTAATAGGTCTTGAACCAAGAGTGAATACATAACCTACAGTAGATTTTCGATCATCAAGGTCACCAGCCCAATCAGAATCTGTGAAACTAACCAATAGAGGATATTCTTTTGCACTGTAATGAATCCCAAACTGAACTATACCTTGAACATAACGAAGTATTCTTTTAGCCACTTTCCAATGGCTTTCATGTGGGTTTTGCATGAATTGAGCAATAAGGCCAACAACAAAGAAAAAGTTAGGACAATTATGGGTCAGATACAAAAGTTTTCCTACAAGTTTATGGTATAAGGTAGCCTCAACTTCAGGGGAAGTACAAGTGACTAAAAGTTTGGCTCCAAACTGAAAAGGAGAAGGGGATGGATTACAGTCTTCCATGTGAAAATGGCGTAGAAGATCACATACATACTTAGATTGGGAAAGGAAAATAACTTCCTTGGATTGCAAAATTTAAAGACCAAGAAAATAATGCAAGTTTCTTAAGTCTGTCATTGCAAAATTCTTTTTAAGGATGAACTTCACATGGTTTATAAGGTTGGGATCACTACTAGTAAGGATAAGATCTTCAACATAAAGAACAAGAATGATAAGAGACTTTCCCACCTTTTTGGTGTAGACAGTATTGCCAGAATGACACCTAGAAAAGCCAGTTTCTAAAAGAAAGCTATCCATTTTGGCATACCAAGCCCAAGGAGCTTGCTTTAGACCATAAAGGGATTTATTAAGCTGACATACAAGGCTAGAGTTTGTTTGTACAAAGCCAGTAGGTTGTTCCATATAGATTCCTTCATGCAAGTCCCCATACAAGAAGGCAAATTTAACATCCATCTAATGGACTTCCCATTTGAAAGAGGCAACAAGGGAAAGAACAAGGTGGATAGAGTTCATTTTGGTACCAGGGGAGAAGGTTTCAATATATTCAATTCCTTTAACTTGTGAAAAATCATTAGCAATAAGACAAGCTTTATGTTTATCAACTTTTCCATCTGGTCCATACTTGGTTCTGTAAACCGATTTGCATCTAACAAGTTTTTGTCCCTTTGGTAGACGAACAAGATCCCATGTATCATTTGCCAATAATGAACAATATTCTTCATTCATAGCTATGTCCCAATCTGGATGGCTTGAAGCTTCTGCAAAAGTGTCAGAATCATAATTCGCTGAAGCTTGAGCCAGTAAAGAAGAGGCTCTATCGAATTGAGAACGTGTACATCACTGATCTGTAGGATCACCAGCAAGAGCGCCTGCTGCATCCAGAGTAGCACTGACCCATTTTGGGAGCTGAGGAGCTGAAGGAGGATCCTGAGAAGGTGGGGGGGGGGGATTGTCATCCTTGCTTCATCATTTGGAGAAGAAATATTTTCAAAAGTAGAAGAGATAGAGAGAGGTGGCACATTCGCCGAACTAGGCTCGTAGGCTAATATATTTTCAGTACACTTTACATCTCTTCTAATGATAACATTTTTGGACTTAAATGGAATAAGTCGATATCCTTTGACATCTTTAGAATATCCAACAAAAATACATCTTTCACTCTTAGGTTCTAAAGATTTATGTTTCTCATATAGAATATGGGCCCATGCTTCACTTCCAAAAACACGAAAGTGACTTACATCTCATTTAATTGACCTCCATGCTTCTTTTGGAGTGATATTATTTAAAACCTTAGTAGGAGTGTGATTTATTATGTAATTTTCACAGTTAATTGCTTCTGCCCAAAAATTAAGACTAAGTCCTTTAGATTGAAGCATATAATTAGCCATTTTCTTTAAGGTGTGATTCTTCCTTTCAGCTAGACCATTTTGTCGTGGAGTATATGGAACAATATGTTGCATTTGAATTCCATTCTTAGTGCAAAAGTTGATGAGTTTGTTGTTAACATATTCTCCGCCATTATCATATCTTAGCTTAAGAATTTTATGTCCAGATTGTTTTTCAACAAAGGCCTTAAAGGCCAAGAACATGTTAAATACTTCACTCTTGAGTTTTAAGAAGTATAGCCAAGTGCGTCTGGAGAAATCATCAATGAAAGTTAAGAAATACTTGTAGGCAGAGAATGAAACAACTAGAAGTGGACCACATAAGTCACTATGCACAAGCTGTAAGGGGTTGAGGCATGCCAAGAGGAACATTTTTCAAAACTATCCCGATGATGTTTTCTGAGTACACATCTGGAACAAACACCATCTCTGCAAGATACCATTGGAAGACCTGTCACCATATTTTCTTTATATAGATTCTGATGGGAGCAAAAGTTTAAGTGACCAAATCGCTCATGCCAAATTTTTCTCACTTCATTATTATGAGCAACAAATGCCGAGGGAAGATTTGATGACCCAAAGTTGTTAAACTTATACAACCTTGTAGAATAATCAATGATGCTAGTAGCTAAAATCTGTCTAGGATCTCTTAGGTCCTTAATTACAACATCGTGAGGTGAAAATTCAACGATTTTACCTTCACCTGAGTGAGTTATCTCATATACAGATAGAAAGTTGCAGGATAAGATTGGAAGACATAACACATCATTAAAGTGACCATTGTCTATATGAACAGTTCCAGCCCCTACAACACTAATAGATATATCATCACCAACATATATATTTTTGGTGTTACAATCATTTAAAGAAGAAAACATGGCTTTGTTTTTGGCCATGTGATAAGAAGCTTCAGAATCAATGAGCCACTCATGAGAATTAGAAGAATAAGATACATTTAGTGCATATCCAGATAAAGATGTTTGAAAACCACATGTAGAAAGTGTTATTCCTGAAGATGAAGTTGAAGTTGAATTGTGCTCTTAATGGATGTTATGCTTCTTCATTGCTGCTTCTAAGGCTTCCATCTTCTTAAAGCATTTGGATTCTAAGTGGTCATCACGATCACAAAAGTGGCAATGTATATGAGTCTTCTTCCCTTTGTTTTTGTTTTCCCTATCATTTTGAGACTGAAATTGCTTAGGACCCTTGTTTGGTTTATGACCATTCTTTTTAAGATACGACTTCTTAGGATTCTTTGAATTTCTTCTTAAAGCATTTGGATTCTAAGTGGTCATCTCGATTACAAAAGTGGCAATGTTTATGAGTCTTCTTCCCTTTGTTTTTATTTTCCCTATCATTTTGAGACTGAAATTGCTTAGGGCCCTTGTTTGGTTTATGACCATTCTTTTTAAGATACGACTTCTTAGGATTCTTTGAATATGTTTGCTGCTGGGTAGTTGAGGCTTTCCTAGAAGAGTTCCCAAGATTAAGAAGACTAAGGTGTAAGATTTTTTCTTGTTCTCTTATTAAAGAATCACAAAATGAATCAAAGGAGGGGGACCTGTAGTCTTGTCCTTGAGAAATGAAGGCTTCTCTTGTAGAATGGAAGGTGGAAACAAACATAGAGCAAGCTAGTCCCAACTTAGTAAGAATGGAATAGATAAGGTTACCATATTCTTTCTTAACCTTAACACCTTCCAAGAGAATTCTAAGGGTATTGAACTTGAACAGAGAATCTTCAATGGAAGAAAAATTATTGGGGTCCAATGTAAGCAACTCATTTTCAAGTTGATGGGCTCTAAGTTCATTTTTAATTCCAAAAATTTAGTGATCTATTTCATTTCTTCATTAGGAATATCAAGTTCTGCAATATGGAATCTAAGATATGGAGAAATATACATCCCTATGAACCCACATGCTTGATCTTGCCTATTTTCCCATTTGGCTGCCTTATCTTCATCTTTCGGTTTGGTTTCTTGGCCTGAGGCTATTCTATAAAGAACTTTACTTCTAAGTAAATCCACAATGTAGAACCACCATTAGAAGTAGTTGGTGCTATCAAGAATAACTTGGCATGGACTTTCCATTTTAACAGAAACTAAAGTTGTAGATGCTGAAAATAAGTGTTCCAATAGAAAGATCTCGAAAAAATAGGCTGATTAAAAAGAAACGGCTCTGAAAATGTCTTTCAGATGAAAAAGTTATGACTTTTTGAAGAAAACGTGTTGAAGATGCCAACAAAGTGCGGGAATGTGCGGAAATTAATGATAATGTTATATTTTAAAAAAAATGTGCCCCCTTTCCAAAATTAATCTAATTAGCTCAACAAAAAGAAAGACTTGCAATCAAGATCTCTATTCTCATAAAGCAGCTTTGGACCAAGTGAGCTAGATTAAAAGGTTAGTAATTTTTGGAAAGAGGAATGGGGTTTTTTTTTTAGTCACTGAAGCTTTGGGGTGCATTCTTACTTGAGAAAGATCTTTTTTTTCTACAAAACAAAAAAGAGAAAACCCAACACAGACATACAAAAAAAACAAACCTTACGGCTTGAAGTTAACTTTAGTTGGAAACTAAATATTTTCCTCAATGTTCCTAATTTTCCGAGATCACACTAAGGCATAGCGGAAAAGAGCATACACATGAGAAAAATCCTTCTTTTCTATTTCTAATTTGCCTGGATCACACAAAGTCATGAGACAAAGAGCATACACAAAAATGAAATATATAGATCCGGTAATAAAACAAAAAGTAAAGAGCTAAATAAACCGAAATAAACAGAGAGAAAATAACTAAAAACTACAAATAAACATTGTATACCTGTAGATCTTAAAAATGACGTAACTAGGGCTACCAAAAACCTTTTCGCGTGAAACGAAAGGGGTTCCTCACTAGAATATATGCTCTTAATACAATAGAGCAGTCCTCTTGGCCCGAAAGCAGTCAGAAACAATAGATATAGGAAACAAAGATGCAGTTCTATCAGCTTCAGATGTGGATCACCAACGGATGCAACCCTCAACTTGGCTCTGATACCATGTAGGAATTTATAGGGTAAGTTCCTCAAACAGAACACCAAAGGACACCACTCACAAATAGATCACAAATTAATACACCAGTATTGTTGATGTGGTTAAAACCCTCAAAGAGGGAAACAGTCCACAGCCTAAGCCAACGTGGCCACTTCAGGAAATTTATTAATAAAAGAATGAAAATTTACATAAACTTCTCTCATGAACGGTTACACTACAAATGACCCTCCATTCTCTTTAAATAGAGATCATGTACCAATCGGGTTTTAAGCCAGAGATCAAGTTTCGGTGTTACCGAGGAGGGAATGAACCGTTAGATCACTACATATTGTGACCGTCGGATTGTAAGTTACAAATGTACATAGTAAAGAAACAAACTTTACCTAACTCTACACTAGGCAAAGTTATACTTAACTATTTCATATGTGTCAGAATTGTAGAAATTTCACCTGTAAAACAAACTGATATATGCAATGTCCTATTTAGCATAATACTTGTTCTACTTCTACAAAACATTAAGTGGAAGCATAATCGAATTCATGAGCAACATAAAGTAGAAACATGCATAAATGATCAAGAGAAATAATCACACATAACACAAGATATATCCAAGGGAAAGCACCAACATAAAACCCCACCATGTATTATCAATCAAGTGTAGATCCTCAACAACATACAAAAAGAATCAGCTCAATAGCTATCTTGCTCTCTCTGTAATCAAAAGATCTTGATGATCTTCAATCAGAAGATGAAAATCATGGACTACCTAGGCCTCATTATATAGGATGAAAATTGGCCTAATCATATCTACTGTCACCTCAGGTCCACCTACATAGTTATAGAAGAAAATATATTTCTTTCTCATGCAAGGAATACTTACTAGAAATATCCTAGCATCTGATAGTACATTGTCCCACATCTGATCTCAACTGGGTCTCTAACAGAACTGACATGCAACAGTTATCCATGAGTGAAGCCTCAGTTATTTAAAATAATAGTTGTCACATGCATGCAAGCATTAACAAACTATATTTTATTATTTTAACAACTTGTTAAAATAATCTAACTGGACTTGACTAGCTAGAACTAAGTCAACTGATTCTCTCATTATAGAACTCATACTTATTCCCTCAATTAGTGGAGGAAATTAAAATTCCTCAATCAGTGGGACAACTGATGTGCATGCTCACAAAGACTTCAAATTCAAATTTCCTTAACTAGTTAACTCAACTGAATTAATTAATTAATATTTCCTACTGCTGTTAAGACCAAGATTAATTTTACTCCTATAGATAGACTAGGGACTGCTATAAATAGGAAGGGACCCAAAAATGCTATTTTTAGAACTTTCTATTTTTAACAGTTTCACCTCTCACCCAATGTGTCCAATGACCTCACTGGCCGAACTGCTATTTTTAGACATGCTATTTTTAGCAAGTCTATTTTTAGCACATTCTAAATTTAACATTTCTTGTTGCACATTTTTCAACACTCCCTCTCAACAAGAAAGGCTTTCTCTCAAACCTGATCTTGTAACTCTAGAATGTTCTGCATGCAACACATCTATCGAGTCCACTTGCTCTAACAACACTTGGACCAAAAACACTCCCAATTGACCACTTTGTTGGGCTATGAACATACTTTGATGTTGAAGCTCTACTTACTGCTGGCAAGTGCTCCCTCTCTGATATCTGCGCTACTGCAACATCTCCATGCATCACGCATCATTGCACACCTCTCTGTGTCACTTAGCACTATGCAAAACACTTTTTCTTCTCGCATTGCTGCAGCCTGGTAGCTATGCATTGCCCTGGGATTCCCTACACTATCGCTCTCTCTGCCGCTCCATCTGCATTTGTCTCTACCCAATCAGTCAGTTCCTGCTATTTCACATCAGGGTTCCTGTACCAAGGTCTCTCATCCATGAGGTTTGGTAACTCAAGGATCCTGCCTCTCCTCCTTGGGATGATCACTCTATATTGCCCCACCTCCTACCTGGAGGTATGGTTGCATGTGATCACTCAGCCCACTTGGCTCGAAGTTTCCCCCTACTGGAGGTCTCTGCATGAGTAGATGTCTCCACTTGATCTCCACTCATCTTCCCCTGTTGTGGCAGCTCCACAACCTCCTAAAGTTGCTGCACCAATCGTGGCTCCTCCACAATCGTCTGAGACTTCTTCTGTCTCTACATGTTGAGAGGTAATATACCCTCCCTCTCGACCACCAAGTCTCCATCAGTTTCCTTACTGCTCAAGGCTTTGCATGCATCTTGAACCTCAAGAGCATATAGGTTCTTGACCCGTGAACCAATCTGCTTCACCTATCTAGTGATGATGTGTCTAAGGAAAACCTTTCCCTTACTGAAGACTACATCATAGCCTCTGTCTTCCAGCATCGCGATCGACACCAAGTTTCTCTTCAGTCCTGGTACATACTCGACATTGGTTAAGGTAAGGCGAGCTCCGTGCTCCCTCTGAAAAATAACCGTGCCTACGCCTGAGACACTATACTTCTCATCATTACCCATCACTATGAGTATCTAGAGATCTTTCTCCTCCAAAGTACTCAACAAATTCTTGTCGCCGGTCATGTGGAAAGAAGCTCCACTATCAAGAAACCAACCACTTCCCACCATGGATGAAACTATGCATGTGAAGAGTGTGAAATCCAACTCAAATTGTGAAGCAAGTCCCTCACATTTAGATCCTTCCTCGTATCCCTTCTTGGAATTCCTCCGTGGACAATTTGTATCATAATGGCCCACCTCGTGATAATGAAAGCATCGCACTTTCGATTTTTTCAACCTTCTTCCCATCATTGGAAGAGATGTATTCGAAATGAGAAACCTTCTCCTTCCCCTTCTTCACCTTACTCACTAAGGAACAGTTCTCCACATCATGCATGGATGAAGAACTATCTCTGGTACTCTGTCTGATCTCCTCCTGCATCAAATCCGACCATAGTTGTTTCCAATTTGGTAGTTTCTTCCTTCCATTCACCAAGTCCTGGTAGCTATGCCAGCTCTTAGGAAGGGCAAGGAGTGCTAGACTAACCATATCCTCATCCGATGTCACGACCCCTACACTTGCAAGCTCATCCCTGCATGTGATGAGCTTGGTCAGATACATAGAGATTGTCTCATCCCTTTCACACTTGATCTTTCGAAGTTTTTCCTTCGGTGCCAACTTCCTCTGATCACTACTATTCTAATATAAATCTTTCAATGTTTTTCACATTGCAAATAGAGACTCCTTCCCATGGAGGCTTGAGACTGTGATCTCGAACACCCTCCAAGAGAATTCTCCTAGCTCTAGCCACACACTTACCCCATTCCACCAGCTTAGTCTTGTCAGTAGGCTTAGGGAATTCTTCATCAATGAAATCCTTAAGACCATTAGCTTCCAAAACTTCCTCCATGCGATTCTTCTAAGCCATATAGTTTTAGCTACCATCAAGGGCATACTCAAGCCTCAAACCATTGAACGCCATCGATGAAATAAATGTGATAAGAACTTGAGATATATATCAAGAATAAGAAACTTCGAATTCCTTCTACCAATATATTGTTTTTGCTTGATAACCTGTGCTCTGATACCATGTAGAATTTTGTAGAATTTTTCTACACATCAGCTAGCTCTGTTACCATATAGAAATTTCACCTATAGAACAAATCGATATATGCAATTTCCTAAGGCATAATACTTGTTCTACTTCTACAAAAAATTTAGTGGAAGCATAATCGAATTCATGAGCAACATCAAGTAGAAACATGCATAACGGATCAAGATAAATAATCACACATAACACAAGATATATCCAGGGGAAAGCACCAACATAAAACCCCAACCATGTATTATCAATCAAGTGTAGATCCTCAACATAATACAAAAAGAATCGGCTCAATAGCTATCATGCTCTCTCTGTAATCAGAAGATCCTGATGATCTTCAATCAGAAGATGAAAATCATGGGCTACCTAGGCCTCATTATATAGGCTGAAAATTGGCCTAACCATATCTGCTGTCACCTTAGGTCCACCTACGTAGTCATAGAAGAAAATAAATTTCTTCCTCATGCAAGGAATACTTACTAGAAATATCCTAGCATCTGATAGTACACTATCCCACATATGATCTCAACCGGGTCTCTGACAGAACTGACATGCAACAGTTATCCATGAGTGAATCCTCAGTTATCTAAATAATAGTTGTCACATGCATGCAAGCATTAACAAACTATATTTTATTATTTTAATAACTTATTAAGATAATCTAACTAGACTTGACTAGTTAGAACTAAGTCAACTGATTCTCTTATTATAGAACTCATACTTATTCCCTCAATCAGTGGAAGAAATTATGGATTAATTCCTCAATTAGTGGGACAACTCATGTGCATGCTCAAAAAGATTTCAAATTTGAATTTCCTTAACTATTTAACTCAATTGAATTAATTAATTAATAGTGCCAACTGTTGTTAAGACCAAGATTAATTTTACTTCCTATAGATAGACTAGGGACTGCTATAAATAGGAAGGGACCCAGAAATGCTATTTTTAGAACTTTCTATTTTTACAGTTTCACCTCTCACCCAATGTGGCCAATGACCTCACTGGCCAAACTGCTATTTTTAGACATGCTATTTTTAGCAGGTCTATTTTTATCACATTCTAAATTTAACATTTCTTGTTGCACATTTTTCAACAAGAATATCCTAACAATATAAACCCCCATGTACACTTAAATGCAATAAACACCAATACCTTGGATCTTTAGATTTTCTGAGAGCCCTTTATATGCCACTTGAATTTTGATAACTTGAGTGATTACTTTGGGACAACAATAAATAATTAAGTGCTAGAAAATTTCTTTTAATTTCCCTTGGATTACATTAGAGCACTTCATAATAATGCAATCATCAAACACTTATGGATGCAAGGATACAATCAATGAGTTGTAAGGTGCAATAGAGAATGATCATAACGATCATCAAAACCAAAGAGATGCCAAACAATAAGATACCCAACAAGGAAAGCTCATGCAAGAGTCCAATGGTGGATATTATGAAATTGTTAGAATGATGATGCTTTAGATCAGCTCACTGTCATGCCCGAAAACTCTTAGCCTACAATAACTTGTGTAATTGAATTGTTAAGGGAATATTTTAGCTCAAAGGTTTTCATATCTTATAAAAAGTACATCAGACATCAAGATAATTATATGCTTATGACATTCAACTATTTATGAAACAAACTAACCAAATGAAAAACTCAATGTAGGAGCATGTGTGAAAACATATTTTTTTACGATGCCATTGCATAGTAAATTCAGATCTCAGTATGCCCTTTAAAAAAAATGTGACTGCCATAAAAATTAAATGCAAATTACGTACCAGACCACACGAAGCATTTTACAACAGTGAATAGGACCGACATCTAGGTAAGAAATACAAAGCTTAGAGCATTCAACACTGTGATTAATGTTTCAAACCCCTTCTTGGTTAATTTTCAATGTCAGGGCATTTAATTATTATATGTTTCAGATGTGATTTTATATAGCCCTATTGGAGGCTTACAATAAAAAATAAATAAATAATAAGATCTACCTCTTGTGAAATAGTATGCATCAAAATGAAACCACAAGAGGTAAATCTCCATAAAATTTACTGGTGAAACACTCCAACAAGCTGAAAGAAACCCTGCAAGCAAAGAGATATTTGTCCTAAAGTAAATGAGATTAGAAAAAATAAACATAATCCCTGTGGCTAGGCTATATGAGGCCTTTAGGACATACGGCTGGGCCTAGGAGAGCACTCTCAACGGTCAAATCCAGGGGCAGGACGATAAGACCTGGTAATGAATGAGTGGAAGCTAGAAAATCAATTAAGGTCATAGAATGAAACCCTTACAAATTTATTTGCAAAATTTCTACGCTTTAAATCTCTTAAAGATTTTCTCTCATGCACCAGAATTCGAGTCAAATATGTGTCTACAAATATGCAAAACAAGTCCAGGTCAGATTTTGGTGAACAGATTTTGCAAGGCTGAACGCTTGCAAAATTTAATTATGAAATGAGATCAAGGGCCTAAACCCTTTTTTCAGAACGAAAAGGATGAATATATCATATTGAGATAATATAAAATTCCAAATTTTACAAATGACAGCTGAAGCGCTGATAGATCTTGATCTTTAACACAAGGACTGTTATCAAAAGCATAGCAAAAAAGACGATTCCCCACGAGGAAAGGAAAATGTCAAAGCAAAAACATAATAGCAGATATAGACAAAAATCAAAGATGGATACATCATAAGTCATATTCTATATGCATCACAGGTCATTAGCATATATGATACTAGATCAAAGGCCATTGACCTCAACCTGTCAAAAAGGTAAACAACAAACAGATGATAGAGATAAAGCCATAGAAAAGAAGCACCATAGGAGGGATCATAAGCCAGGAATAGAGAAGTCCTGAATGTAGCAGGAATTCTCACCATCTTCAATCTTCAAGGACCATGTACCTGCATCAAGAAGCAGACCCTGTTTCGACAAGTAGTCTGCTTGCTGATTTTGAGAGCGACAGATGTGCTGTATGGATTTATCTTTTATGAGACCCCAAAAATATATAATTTGGGCCATCCAGCCTGCCAGGTGAGGGCATCTCATCTGGCATGACCCTAGAACATGATCAATTATAGATTTTGAGTCACCAAAAATAGAGATAGCATGAATATCACAGAAGGAACAAAAAGCAAGAAGGCCAACAAGGGCCCTCGCCTCGGCCAAACTGTTTGTACCTTTACCCCCGTTCCAAGAAATATTGAATTTAAGGTCTAAATCCATAATGATGAGTACCTCGTAGCCACAAACTCCCCATTGCTCAGCACCGTCGAAAAATGCACATGGAGGACATTTGTCGATGCAGCTATGTGACTTATTGATGTTTTTTTTTCATTTTGGGTTGATTGAAAGGCACAACTTCAAAAGATGTTACTATCTGTTGAACAATTGACAGCAGGGGCATCTTTGAGTCTTTGAAAATTTTGTGGTTCCTCCATTTCCACAAAAACCAGGGGACAAGAATAACCATAGACCTCCATTGATCCTTTTGTCCACTCCACCAAAAATAAGCTTCCTGAGATGAATCGAAATCAGTGAGGGGTAAACCATATATGATTGCCAAAGCTTTCCAAACATGCAACAAGGATTGACATTTAAAAAACATATGGAAATTGTATTCTTCATGAGACTCACACATAGCACATCTACTCGGGCTGTGCCAACTCATTTTCTTCAAATTTTCCCATGTCAAGTTTTTGTTCTGGAACACCAACCATGAGAACAAAATAAGCTTTGGAGGGCACCCTGACTTCCATAACAGCAGAGGAAAAAGTGAGCCAGCGGAAGGATGCTTATAATCAATCATATCCTTGTAAATATCTTTCACTTGGACTGACAAACAAGAATTTGGAATAGCCCATGATAGATAGTCAGCTGTGGAAGAACGATGAAAGTTGCAAGCAGACAACAACACCTTAACTGTAAGCCACAGATCAGCTAAAGACGCAGGCATGCCAAACTCAGAGGATTCTTTCTAGATAGGGATTGGACCATGCCACTAAGATACGAGCTTGTCCCAGGTAAAAAAGCCAAATCTATGGAAAAACATAATAAGCTCCCGTGGCATAGCTATGCCTTGCCGACCACCTATAATAGGATCTATACCTATGAGGATACTATTGCCCAATTGTAAACTCCACCTCAGATGCTTTAAGAAATAAGTCTCAATCTTGCTAAAGCTTAGCCAAATGGCTGAGCCATATTTGGCTCCAATCCTGCCTCTTCTGAACCAATATTCTATGCCCTGCCCTTTCATGTATTTCTTTTTGATGGCGGAGCTCCACGGGCCTTCCCCAAAAACTCCTCTCCACATAGATTTGCAGAGGAGAGCTTTTCCAAAGGTTCTCATGTCCAACAATCCCCATCCTCCCATAGTCTTGGGCAAAGAGAGCATTTACAGCTTAACAAGGTGATTTTTTGCTCATTAGATTTACCGCCCCATATAAAGTTAGCCAAAACCTGATTCATTTTGAGGATGATACTTGCAGGGAGGTAAAAAAATATGAGCCCAGTAAACAACCATTTGGGTTAGCACAACTTGCATTAAGATAACTCTTCCTACTAAGGATAAACACTTGAATTCCCAAGCCGAGATTTTGAAATGCAGATTGAAGTACCCTGGAACCCTTCCTTAAACTCAGCTTCCTTTAGAAAAAGTGGCCGCTTGGAGGAGAGGAGTGACGGCTACCAAATATTTTGATCTAGGCTTTCGATGATTGCAACAACCTTCAGTTATGACGTCTGGGACTTGCGGCTTCAATAAAAATTATCCCATGAAAAGTCCAATTCAAAGGGAACACGTGTATTAAAAAAAACACTTGTAAATAAAAAAATCCTTCCTAGATATATATTTTAATGGTGAGAAATCCCTTCAAAGCCCGAAGACATAAAAAGAATAAGGAGCCATTAGGATATAAATTAATACATAGAAGATATGAACAAAAGCTAGCTTAAGATATATACAAATAGCCAGGGTTATTAAAGATTAAACATACTTACAAAGTTAATAAAATATTAAAATAATGATAATAATAATTAAGAAGTTTAAATTTATTTTCAAAGTATATTTAAAAAAAATCTTCAAAAAATGGTTTACAAATATATTTATAAATATTTACAAGTGTAATGTAAGCTTCTAAAATAAATAAAAATTAAAAATTAAATTTTTAAATAGTTGGAGTAAGAGGTAAGAAAAGTCTTTTCACAAAAAAAATATTTTACTAAATTTTGCTCAATTTTCTTGGTCTTACAAACAAATTGCTAGAGACTAGATCTTATGGTGAATGGCTTAGATCTAGCTCTATTTCAGTTTTTCTCTTGACTTCACCTCTAAAAATGGAAATCAAACATACAAAACCCAAAATATATACAAATATAAAAAAATGTCAAAAGCCCTACTATCAAAAATAATTTACAAAACCATTTACAACTTTTACAAATATACAAGGGTTTTGAAAATTTATATTTTCGTGAAAAATATTTTTATGACTATTTTTTTGAGGAATGATTAAAACCACCTTACAAAACCCAATGTGCACTATGGCCTTAGCGGAGATTTAATCCACCACGCAAATATTTGGGATCCAAGCAACAATGATGCCTACCCAAGTTTGTGAACTTGGATGCCAAGGATTGAAGTATCTGCAAACACCATGTATTTATGTCAAGACAATATGTTAATCAGATGGAGAATCAAACAACCTAAGATTAGCTCAGAACTATGAATAGTATGATTTTATCTTCATCTAATTAAAAATAAATCTTACCAATATTCAACACAACATAGGAATGTCTGTAGTCAATACATACCACAAATCTGATCACCTTGAATTTCACCCCAAAGTGTTTACTATGATAGAAAAACGTAGTTCTCATTGACATAATAGCGTTACAAAGATGCTTCAACATCGATTTTCTAGCCAGAGATCATCATGCAAGAGACTCAAATGACTCTAATTTATTAATCAATCCTCTAAGTGGAAAAATAACGGCTAGTTTCTCTTATCCTTATCAAAATAATCAAGGTCATTGAAAAAATATTTGATCGTCTTTTAATCTGGGCCGTTGATTTGTTATTTTTGAGGAATTTTCGAATTTATCATTTATTTTCATTTTTATTATGTCAAAATTAATAATTTTGAGCTAATTTCCTAAAAAAAATGACTTTGACTTAACCACCAAGGTCCAAGGGTCCAAATTTTCTTGAAATATACAATATTCCCTTGGTGGAGGACCTTTAAAAATTCATTCCTTTAGGATCTATGAATTTTTCCATTTAGAGAATTATTTTCCTAAGACATTTTAATTTTGACTCTAATTAAATAATTTTCTAGGTTATGATTTAATTTTATTTTGCAAGCAAAATTAATTAATTTACACATGGGGGATTTAATATTTTTCCACCCTCTAATACATAAGATTTTTACATTTACTACCCTCAAAGAGGAATACACATTTGTCTTAAACCCTCAAGATGCATACTCAATCTGCGACACAATATGATCTAGTACACCAAGTGATTTGTAATAAAATAATTTAGCCAAATAGCTTAAATTATTCTCAAATCACTTTTATATTAGACTCAACAAAAATACTAGGATTCACTTAAGGCTTTTGCGTAGAATTCTACTCTAGCTTTGGGGTGAGGCTGGATGGGAAAAACTTTGCCGACCATTTGTGTTTAGAAACACACATGAGTGAGTGAGACAAAAAATCTCCTAGGATAAAACTTTTTGTGAAAATAATAGGCTTACATTGGTTGTTACATATATTCAAAGTCTTACTAGGATCATTTACATTACATAACTTGTAGAATGGGTTTACAATGATATATAGATTGCTGATAGATGATTCGATTCTGTTGAAAAAAGTTGGCATTTTTGCTTCCTTGGAACTTTGACAAATTGAGAGCAACATGGTTCATAGGTATTTTCTCATAGGCTCGGGTTGCTTACATGGGTTATTCTGAAATACTCATAGTGCATAGGTTCCTTTGATCACATGGGCCATTATCGAATATACATGTTTGATCCTCTAGGATGGAAAATATAATGGTGAAGAAACACTTGACACTAAATTCAAACTTGATTTGGCCTTTGCATTTCCACTTGATTTGGACCCAGTGAGAGTGGCATTTTTTTGAAGGCTAGATCCCTAGAAATTTCTTGATAAGTATATGATTCCACATATACTGTATATACTCTCAGATGTGACTTCAGTAGACCTCAAATTTGGGGTCTACTGTAGGATTTAGAAAGGATCTAAGTAACATGATTGTGGAGATTGAGTTGATATCCATTGGGAATAGAGCTAGAAGTTGACGGTTGCCGCCTACAATAAGCTCACTATAAAAAGTGTCACTCCCTCCACTGGAATAAGCAAAAAAAGTTGAAAATAATAAATCGTACAACTAGTATTTAAAAACAAAACCTAAACAAAATTATCAATAAACTTTCAAAACTTTATTATTAATCCACTATAATAATAAATTAATCTTTATAGAATAAAAAATAATATTTTTAAAAATATAATTGAAGTATATACTAAATTTGCACATATATTTCTTTTGTGAATAAAATAAATATCTTTACTAAATTATTGTTATATTAAATCAATAATTTATAAAAAATCATATATAATCTAACCCTTAAAATTAAATTTATAATTTTGTATCAGGTTAAATATGATAAAACTGTACACTAAATCCACTTTTAAATAAAAAACAGAGAAATTGACCCAAAAAAAATAATAGAACATTGAAAATTCATTACAATAACTAAACATCAAAAATCCCTAAATGGTCAATATTGTTAAGGAAATATTTGTTCACCCAACAACTTCACTTGATTAGTGACAACTATTTTCCCCCAATGTCAATTTTATCAACCACATGCCTTTATGCAACCCTAATTTCTCATGGGCTCATAAACAGTTGATCACATGAGGCTCTGGTTCCAACAGAGTTCCTCCACAATATATGGTTGACCATTTCCATATACACACTATGGAATATAAAGCACTTCCTCTCCAACATAACTAGAGCCAGCTTCTACCAAATCAAACTCAGACTCTCATTAAGACTAGACTCCACCAAAGACCTTCGGCCATTTCCTCTGCTATATATCGCTGGCATTTAATCATGGCCAAATATATAGCTGATTTTCAAACATGTTAAATACTCCCACCAAAATTGAATCACTATATAATTTGATTGGTCGTTTCGAAAATAAGACTGTCAAAATTGAACTTCTCCCACGATTCTACTTCTAATCGCAGACCATGAAACCGTCTTCGGAAACTATCCACAAAACCAACCTCTATTTTTTATGATTCAACTCAACATCCAATTGGGATGAGACCTGATAAAAAATGCAATGTTGTATATTAAATGAAATGAAACCCACTGATCACCTCTACGAAAGAGAGTCTGAACTAGGAGAGTTTGGCTCATATAGTAATCACACATTTAGGGAAGTAAAACCATAACCTAAAAAATAGAAACTAATTCCTATCCTGAGGTCTTGTGAACCAACTCACTATTCTGAGATATTCTCCATTATCTCTAACACTCCCCCTTAATGGATAAGGGGTTCAAAAATATGCCTAACATCTCCCTAAACATTTCAAACTTAATCCTGCCTAGAGGCTTAGTGAAAATGCTGCAACATTATCACATGTATTACAATATACCAAATGGATTTCTTTGGATTTCACTTTCTCCTTGACGAAGTGGAATTGTGTATCAATATGTTTAGTGTTTTTGTGGAACACCAGATTATTAGCAAGTTTGATTGAACTTTGATTGTCACATCCGATTATTGTTGCATCTATCTATTCTTCCTCGACATCCTGGAGAGGTCTCTGTAACCAAAATACCTCACACATTGCTGCACACATGGCTTGATACTCTGCTTCCGCTGAGGTTCTTGCTGCTCCATGTGATCACCCCGGATCTAATGCTGAATGCATAACCTGTTATGGATCTGTGATCGTCTACATTTCCAACCCAATTCGAATCTGCAAATCCTATCAATCTAACATCAGAAGAATCAGTATAAATAATATCGTAATCTACAATACCTTGTAGATACCTCAAAACACTTTTCACTGCATTCCAATGGCTTTCAAGTGGATTGGACATATATTGACTTACCACACTGACTTCATAAGCCAAATCTAGTCTAGTGGTGGTTATGTAGATCAAACTCCCAACCAGCTGTCTGTAAAGTGTTACATATGCCTCCTTTGAGAGATCTTCACTCTCTAGTTTGATGTTCTGTTATAATGGTATTGCTGCAGGCTTGCAGTGATCCATCTTAAATCTCTCTAATAGGCCTTTGACATACTTTCCTTGGGACAGAAATGTTTTTCTTGAATCTCTCTAGATTTCAAGACCCAAACATTATCTTAATTCACCAAGGTGTTTCATTTCGAATACCTGTGACATCTATTGCTTGATTTCTTTGATCAGATATGTAACATCACTGTAATTATTAAAATGATATACATACAAAGAAATCATCACTATGTGCCCTTGTTCATCTTGCATGGTGTAAAGATTAGGGTTATTTTTCTTCTGTTGTAGCCAAAGTGTAGAAAAATAAATCAATTTTTTCATACCAAGACCTCGATGCTTGCTTTAGTCCGTAAAGTTCTTTCTTTAATCTATAGACTAAATGTTCTTTCCCTTTCTGGACAAACCCTTCAGGTTGCTCTAAATAAACCTCCTCTTTTAGTTCTCCATTTAAAAATGCAGACTTTACATCTGGTTGGTGCATCATCCAACGTTTCTTAGTAGCTAAAGAAATTAACTTTCTGATAGTCTTTAGTTTAGCTACAAGGGAGAAGGTTTCTTCATAGTCTATACCTTCTTTTTGTGAATACCCCTTTACTACCAATCTAGCTTTTAATTTTTCTATGGTTCCATCTGCATTAATCTTCGGTTTGTATAACCATTTACAACCTATGGTTTGTTTTCCTTTAGGAAGTTCAACTAGTTCCCAAGTGGTGTTCCTGATTATTGATTCATATTCTTATTCCATGGCTATTTTCCATTCTCTACATTCATTTGCTTCTTTATAACTAGAACGTTCAACCACATTCATCATACTAGTTATAAAAGCATTTTCCCTATATCTTGCAGGCAATTGAGCTTTCGTACTTGATCTCCTAAGTGGTGGAGTAGCCTCAAACATTGTCTGATCATCATTCTCTTTCTCTTCCCACTGCTACTACTGCAATTGTTATTGTTGTATCTACTGCTGCTACTGTTCATCTTCTGCTTTTGTTTGTTGTTGATCTTGATTTTTTCTACTTCTTCTTCCACCAAGTACAAAATATCCCATTCCTCATTGTGCTTATCAGATTCTTCATGATCCTGCTCATGGAATATGACATCTCTACTAACGAAAATATTGTGAGTAGAGGGATTAACTAATCTATAAGCTTTATATTGTGAACAATACCCTATAAAAGTATATTTGTTGGCTTTTGAATCTAGTTTTCTTCTATCTTCCTTTGGAATATGGGAAAATGCTTTAGATCCAAATACTCTTAAGTGTTTTACTGCAGGCTTAAATCCATATAATGCTTCATAAGGAGTTTTAAACTCAAGACTCTTTATAAGACTCCTATTTTTCAAATAAACTACAGTATTCAATGCTTCAGCCCAAAAACCATTTGAAAGATTCTTACCTTTCAACATGCTCCTAGCACATTCCACCAGTGTTCTATTCTTTCTTTTAGTTACTCCATTTTGCTGTGGAGTATGGGTACTATGAACTGCTACAATATTCCAAGGTCTTTACAATACCTAATAAGCTTATCTTTCCTGTATTCTCCCCCTTGATCGGACCAAAGATTTTTTATATGTTTACCTATTTGCCTTTCAATCATGTTTTTGAACTGCTTAAACTATTCAAATGTGTGACTCTTCTTACTCAAGAAATATACCGAAGAAAACTTTGTGCAGTCATTAATAAACAGTAAAAAATATAGTGCACCTCCTAATGATTTTGTTTGCATGGGCGCACACAGGTCTATATGCACTAATTCAAGTATATCCCTCTGTTTCTTTTCTACTAGAACAAGAAATTCTTCTCTATGCATTTTCCCTAATGTACACGCATCACAATCATTATGTACTTGATTTAGCATAGGAAGATCTCTTATCATTTCCTTCTTCAGTAGTAACAACAAATCATTGTAATTGATATGACAAAATCTCTGATGCCATAGCTCTTCTGTAGTCAAACTCGAAGATGTCAAGGCTCGAACTAGTGCACATCTTACATCCAACTTGTACAAACCTCTTGTTCGGATTCCTGTAGCAATTTTCTTCATGCCATCTAGCAGATCTTTAATATAATAGTTAGATTTAAAAAATTCAACTTTAAGATCTTGATCTGTAATCATGGATACAAAAATCATGTTCTTTATTATACCAGACACTTAGGTAAAATGATAGAAATTTTCCCACATCCTTTGATCTGATGACTTCTATCATCACCTAGGTAGATTTGTGTTGCATCGGTTATTTATTTAAAATCTTCAAACCATTGCTTGTTCCCTGTATTATGTGTTCATGCTCCCGAATACAGTTACCAAATGTCTGCATCAACATTTTTGTCATGATCTGCCATGAACAATCTGAAATTTCTCTCATGATTATCATTCGCGAGATGACCTCCATGTCTTTCTTGCTTTTAATATTCTTCATGATATTTCTTCTTCCTGCACTCTCTAGCTATATGACCTAGTTTTCAACAATAAAAACACTTAATTAGAGAGTTTTTTCTATTCAGATTCATATCTTGGGTCATATTTGGTCTTTTTTGTGAGCTTCCTCCATTTTGTTGTTGTGGATTTCCTTTTTCCTCTGTAGAAGTTCTTTTTCGCCATCAATGCAAGATCAACATTGTGGGGCTTCAGAGTCGATCTTCTTTCTTCTTCTTGCATCAGTATTCCTATCAGTTCTTCAAACTTCGGGATTTTCTCTCTCGCATTTATCCCAGTAATGAACATTTGGTAGTCATCAGTCACACCATTCATAGTAATTGTTACCATATCTATATTGTCAATTGTATGACCAATGTCTGCTAATTTGTTCTTCAGATCTTTGATCTTTTCTATGAAGGAAACAATTGTTTCATTCTCCTCCATCTTGAGGGATAAGACCTTGCTCTTCAGAAATAGAAGATGATTTGTATTCCTCATCTCATATAGATCCTTCAAAATTGCCCAAATTTCACTTGTTGATTTACATTCTATGATATGTGGTCTGATGCAGTCTTTCACTGACATCTTCAACAACATCCTTGCTTTACCCTCACACTTCTCCCAATCTAGGACTATTGCGGATTCATTTGTTCGCTTCTGTTCATCTTGATTTGTAATCGTCCAAGCACTCTACACTTCTAGCAGAGTCTGCATCTTGAATTTCCAATTCGCATAATTGGAGCCATCAAGCTCTTTAAGCTCATCCAAGCATGCTTCAAACATCTGATTATTCATCTTGGCGATTAAAACAAATTTTAGAGTTAAAAAAAAAATGTTATATTTACCCTAGATCTATGACAAAGACATATCACTGATCTTCAATGTTGTTTGATCTCACATCACACCCGTAGATCACCGTGGCTTCCTTCACAGTCTCCACGCAACCTTCTGTTGTCAGCCTATGTAACCTTCTCTAGGATGCAACCTTCTCTTGGCCTCCACAGAGCCTTTTTGTTGTTTACATGATTGTCGCAGATGTACACCACTTATCTAAGACATCGTCGCATATGTACACCACTTACCTGAGACGTCGTCACAACTATACACCTAATATCGGAGACGGTGATGTTAAGTATGATTTCACAATTGTCGCATTTATTCTCTTGAAACCTATGACGATTTCGGTTTAGTCACACCCTCCTCTTAGCGTATAGGTTCCTTAGCCCTGACGCTCTGATACCATGATAAAAAATGCAATGTTGTATATTAAATGAAATGGAACTCACTGGTCAACTCTATGAAAGAGAGTCTGAACCATGAGAGTCTGGCTTTGCAGAACACTCTACATTTCTCATGTACATAGAACAATATATAGTAATCACATATTTAGGGAAGTTAGAACCATAACCTAAAAAATAGAAACTAATTCCAATCCTAAGGTCTTGTGAACCAACTCACTATTCTAAGATATTCTTTGTTATCTCTAATAAGACCCACATTACAAATGAGCCCAACATTTCTCAGAAAACTGTTTTAAGAAACTACTGGTTTCTGGGGTAAGAAATGAAAATGCCATTTTTCGTGCCGTACCATTTTTTGTACATTTTTTTTTTTAGAAAAGAAGGCATTTCTTGTAAGTTAGTGTCAAACACCTTCATCGGGTTAGTCACGAACAAAGTTTGTGGCATGAGGTGAAGAAGGGAATCAGAGATTAATGAAGGAATTGGCAGTTTCAATATCAATCAACATGTAATCCAATCTATAATATTTAGTGAATTTGTTTCAAACTAGAGGGATATTACCATCATATTTTTCAAATTTAAAGGTTGATCATTAAAACTAAATTTCTTAGTAAGATTCCTCATTCATATATCTTTGAAGGAATTGGCAGTTTCAATATCAATCAACATTCAATCTAATCTATAATATTTAGTGAATTTGATTCAAACTAGAGGGATTTTTCCATCATATTTTTTAGATTTAAAGGTTGGTCATTAAAACTAAATTTCTTGGTAAGATTCCTCATTGATGATTTTAAGTTAAAATCTGAGTGTGTATTAGCGAAAATGCTATGTGTTGGTATAAGGGGATCGAGTGATGGGATGGTAATTTTTTTGTTTGTTAAACTATTACAATTCTTGTTTTAGGTTACTAGAATAAGTAAATTATATTGTTGAATTATTTTATTTTATTTATTTCTGAGTAGATGTGGAGTTGGTGAATATTTTTTTAAGTAAATGAAGTAAATTAGATCTAAATATAATATTATTAATAGTATAAACTGATAATGAACCATCCATAGATGTTTTCCTTTAATGCTATTTCTATCCTGGAATGGAAACGTAAGAACTTATGTGACGATCAAGTTGACGCTAGGGTTTTACATTAGGGTTCCATGGCGGGATGCACAGGGGGGAGCGCCGCTCTCTCCTACAGTTAGGAAGTCACAGAGGGAGGCAAGGAAACAGGAGGGAAGCATTTCAAAAAACCGTCGGAAAAGAATCTAGAAGCAAGAGGTAAGGAGACAATTGGAAGAAACGAATCCCAGGTTCAGGAAGGGAATCAACAGGAAACAAGTAAAGAAAAGGAGAAGGGAGGTGGTAGCAGAAAAATGACTTCCACAAGAACTATGGGAGTCTAAAAACCCAAATAGAGCATCATTCCACAGGTCATATTGAGTGATCCAGTGATTCAAGCGCACATGGACCATATGAAAGAACATGCGATCATCTGCAAGTTCATGGGGTTATGGCCAACAGAGAGGGAATTACATATCTAGATTAGGAGCCATTGGAAGCCAAAGGGAGAAATACATTTACATCTGGGTTCTAAGGGATTCTTCATGGTGGTGTTCGTGAACCTAGAGGACAAAGATAGAGTGTTTGAAGGGGGGCCTTATTTCTATGTTGCGGCAAGACTCTACAAGTGGCCATGGATGATGAAATTTGTCCCGGAACATGAAACATTTACATCCGTACCAGGTTGGATTAGACTATAATTACTACCTCTAGATTACTGGCTACCAGAATCTTTGAAAACCATTGGCAACAAGCTAGGGCATTTTCTGAAGATATCAGAGGCAAGTCTCAAAGGTAAATATACCTCCTTTGCTCGAATATGTGTGGAAATGGATCTATCTAGAGCCCTTCTAGAAGCAATTATTTTATAGGTATATGATGAAGAATGGGTGCAAACGGTGGAATATGAGCACATACCTTTTAGGTGCCGCAAATGTCCTGAACACGACCATCTATTCAGAGACTCCCACAAACAATATGGAAGGCAACAGGAAAACCTCTTTGGATAGAGATCATGAGGGTTTTAACAAGGTTGGGGCCAAAGGGAAAGGAGGTAAATGGTCACACAAGAAAAGTAGTGAAGACAGAAATACAAGACACAACATTTTCAAAATCCTAGAGGAAGTAGAGGAGAATGTGGAGACAGTCCAGGACAGGGAGAATGCATTTGAGCAGGAAACAGAAGCTGAAATGGAGGATATCATAGTAAACAACCAGCAGAAGGAGGATCTACCAAGCTACATGGAGATCAGAAAGGACCATGAGATGACTCCAACTGAGACAAGAACGGAGGACCATGAACTACAGGATATTTTACATAGGGAAAATCTAGATCTAAAACTATTTCTGGAACAAGGCAAGAACAAAGGAGTGGACTCCTTGCCAAAAGAATACTATCATCAAGTTCAACAGCTCTTTCTATGGAGGGCGCAATCAAAGGGAACTAGTGTCAAGAGAAACCACGAAATCTAGGAGCAAAGTGGGGTCAAAATGATGGAGAACTCACAGGTGCAATATCCAAAGAACTCAGGAAGGAAAAAAGGAAAAGATAGAATGAACTGCTAAACGAATGTGGAAAACTACTGATTAAATCAGGTAAGATGAAAGATCTTACCAACTATTCCTTTACTAACCTTTCTTAATGAAGCTTACAACATGGAACATTAGAGGTATAGGCAATAGAAGGAAATAAAGGAATATAAGTAACAAAATAAAAGAAGAAAAACCAAACATGGTATTTATTCAAGAGACTAAATGCTCAATGGATAAAATAAGAGAAAGTCATAATAAATGGTTAATCAAGTATGAGTATTTAGAGGTTAAGGAAAATAACTCGGCAGGGGGGATTCAAACGATGTGGGATCCACATAAATTTGGAATCCTGGGTGCTGAGGCATCCAGGAACTATCTATCTTTGGTGTGTAGTCCTGTAGGTGATAAGGAGACTTACATGATAACAAATGTTTGTGGACCTCAGAAACAAGCAGATAAAATCAATCTTCTTACCTCCCTAGAAGGTCTAAGAGAAAGACATCCCAATATGCCCTGGATAGCTGCAGGTGATTTCAATATGATAAGACCTCTCTCAGAAAAAAGGAGGCACTAGACAACTAGGCAAAGACTATAAAGCCTTTTAAGATTTCATTAGGAACATGGGACTAGTGGATACTAAGACTATAAATGGAACCTTCAACTGGAACAATAAAAGCGGAGGGGCTTCTCAAGTGGCTTCCAAACTTGACAGATTTATTATTTCTCAGGACCTCCTCCTCATAGGACCAGCCATCATTGCTTCCATTATGCACTTTGGATGTTCAGATCACTGGCTAGTATAGCTAGAAGCTACCTTTATGGGCACTCCAAGAAACATACCCTTCAGATTCGAAAATGCTTGGCTCTCTCACCCAAAATTCATCAGAAACATTGACAAATGGTGGAAAGAGGAGTTAAATATTCAGGGTACCAAAATGTTCATGCTCCAACAAAGACTCAAACATATTAAATCCAAACTGAAAGCTTGGAGCAGAAAGGAATTTGGTGATATCCTCAAGGCCATAATAGAAATTGAGCCGAAACTACAAGAAATCAATCAGATTAATACCACAAGGGGCTTCAATGAAGAGAGGAAAAAACTAATTAGCTCTCTATAGGAAGAATGAGAGGATCACTATATACAAGAGGAAATTTTATGGAGACAGAAATCTAGGATTCAATGGATCGAAGAGGGAGAAAGAAATACAAAATTTCTCCACAAATCCACTATGGCACATAGGGCACACAATAGAATCACAAAGATTAAGGATTGTCAAGGTATTGAGCTTGTCTCTCACATGGACATGGAATCGAGTCTAGTTCAACACTTCTTCAACATTGCAAAGGAGCCACTGGAGGATAGATCCAGTTTCATTAATTAATTCACCCAGTATATTCCTAAGTTGGTCACCAGAGAGGACAACCAGAATCTCAACAGACTGGTCTTGGAAGAGGAGGTTAGTGAGGTGATTAAGGAAATGCAAAGTGGAAAAGCACCAGGCCCAGATGGGTTCAATGTAGACTTCTTCAAAGCCTATTGGGATATAGTCAAGTAGGACATCTCGAGGTTGTGGAAGACTTGAGAAAATCCAAAAAGGTTCTGAAAATACTGAATGCTTCCTTCATAGCATTAATCCCCAAAGAGGAAAATGCTATGACTTCAAATGGATTTCAACCCATAGTGTTATGAAATGTGGTGTATCAAAGCATCTCCAAAGTGATAGCCAATAGACTCAAGCCCCTGCTACCTTCCCTCATCTCGGAAGAGCAAACAGGCTATGTGGAAACAAGACAAATTCTCAACAACATAATCCAAGCACATGAGGTGGTACACTCTCTTAAATGCAACAAGAAAGAAGGTATGATCATTCAGTTGGACCTTACGAAAGCCTATGACAAACTCAGCTGCTCTTATATTAGACCTATTCTAAAAGCCTATGGCTTTGACCAAAACTGGATTACATGGGTTATGGCAATAGTTACCACAACCAGCTTCTTCATTATGCTTAATGGGGCTCCTTCACGTCCCTTCACACCTTCCAGAGGGCTCAAACAAGGAGATCTGCTCTCACCTTTCCTCTTCGTCCTCATGATGGAAGGGCTAGGTAGGGCAATCAAAATGGAAAATGTTGAAGGTCAAATTTAGGGTATCAAGCTCACCCTGGATGGAGAGGCTAACACTCATCAACAATTTGTGGATGATACTATGTTGCAGGGTATACCCATAGTTAGGGAAGCAAGAGCAATCAAAAACATCCTAAACGACTTTGATATGGTAGCAGGAACAAAGGTAAGCCTCAACAAGTCCAATGTTTTTTTCTTTAATACCAATATTGCTATACAAAGAAACATTACCAAGATTCTTGGTTTTCAATGGGAACAATTACTATCCAAATATCTTGGCATTCCTCTTATATGGGAATCAATTTTAAATAAACTTCAGGACAATATCAAAAAATGGACATGCAGATCCTTAAACTTAGTAGGGCGACTTGTGCTCACACAGGCGGTCCTACAGGCCATTCCTATTTTCATGTTTGCAGCTCTCCCCACTCCTCAAGGTGTTAAGCAGCAGATAAGGAGCATACAAAGGGACCTTCTGTGGAGTAAAGGGGAGCAGAAAAATAAGTGGGCTTTAGTGGCCTGGGATAAGCTCTATAGGCCCAAAATCCATGGCGGCTTGGGGCTGCATGACCCAGAAACTCTCAACAAAGTTTCGAGAGCTAAGCTTTGGTGGAGATGGATCAAGAAGACGAATGCCCCTTGGGCCAAGATTTGGAAATAAAATTACGCCAAGGATTGGTAGGAGAAGGATCATATCAGAATGTCAAGATAGATTAGGGGCTCACACATTTGGAAACTTGCTTGGGAGAATAAAAGCATTTTTCAACAACACTGTTTATGGGAAATCCAAGTAGGGGACCATGCTCGATTTTGGGAGGACAGTAGGCAACAGGAACCCATCCTGGATAGGAATTATCTAGCAACCCTTAAGAGAGACAAAGACCAAAGATTTGTTGTTGGTAAAAGATTTTTGGGACCGGGGAGGTAATAATGTAAAATGGAGAAAATGGAAGGACCTAGGTTACAGTGATGAGAGTCCTTTGAAGGCCAAGGTAGATGCTCTCACCCAGGACTTAGAGCATAGGCGGATTCTTGTTTCCTCCTCACCTGACCAACTAAGATGGGGAAAGAACAATGAAGGTAACTTTAACCTCAAAGAGGTGAAATAGGTAGTCACAGGTTTTAACTTTGTGAATACTGGACAAGTTTGGAAGGAGCTTTGGCAAACTCCTCACTGGATGAAAATAAAGTTATTCATCTGGCCTGTGCATCAACGAAAGATCCTAACATGGGAAAAACTACTAAAGAAAGGTTTCGTTGGCCCTTCTAAATGTCACCTTTGTGGCTCACATGAGGAAACAATTGAACACCTTCTCAACCTCTGCCCTTTCTCTGCTAAGGTGTGGAATAGGGTGGCCTCAATCTTCAGACAAACCGACATGGACTGTATCAACATAGCCAACACATTAAAGAACTGGAGGAATAAATTCTCAGAGAATGAGATCATCAACAAAGCTTGGATGCTAGTACCAGGCTTTGTCATCTGGAATGTTTGGAAAGAGTGTAATAGGCGGATCTTCAAAGATAAAGGTAGCGAGCCCTAACACATAATCAATCAAATTCTAAAACAACTTAAAGATACAGTTAAAATCCTTTTGAGGTCAATTCCCAGGATCCTCCTCTGCTTCACAAAGAGAATATTATACTCAATTTAGGACTACAGTCCATCAGTCCTCAAGGAATAATAAAGGGAGTGAGAACAATAAATATAGGGGCTAGTAGTTGGAAGCCCCCTCCACAGGGCTTCTTCAAGGTAAACATTGATGGAGCTTTTAAGGGAAATCCAGGGGTAGCTGGCTTTGGGGGTGCCATAAGAGATCATCAGGGACAAACAAAATACATCTTCCATGGCCACTTGGGAAAGGGTACCAATAATATGGCTGAACTCCTGGCGTTAGAACAATTCTTGGAGATCCTGGTGGAGGCAAATTTACAGAATGCTATCATTGAAGCAGATTCAGAATTGATCATTAGAGTAGCCAAGAAAATACACAATCAAACTTTGCCTGATAAAGTGTCGAAGCATTGGAAGCTACTGCAGGTTTTTTACCATATCCACTCTCACTTGCAAACCCTTAAAACAATAAGATTTGTTCATGTGAAAAGGAATGAAAATATGTTAGTGGATCGGTTGGCCAACGAAGGAGCGACCAATAAAGACAGGGATTCTCGGCATGCCTGGGAGTCGTTACCTGTGGGAAAACTGTGAGAGGATTGTTTCTACTTGGCAACCAAAGATATGGAACTGTGGATGAACAAAACTGATTGAAGGGATTCATGAGACAGAAGGGAGGATGGTATCACCTAATTCATCTACAATTTTTGGTTTTGGCTGCTTTCCACAACTCTGATCACTTTCGGTTGTATGATGAAGGTAACGAATCGGGCCACACCACAGATCTGGTGGCCTGTGTGTATTTGGCTTAGCAGGTTTTTGATAGAGACTCAAAAATGTTTGCGGGAGTGGTCAGACGGTCTTCGCCTGGTGACTGAGCATTCTGGTTTTCCCGTGAAACTTCGGACACAAGACCATAAATGGTATATCGGGCAGGACAAGAATGGTATCTGGTTTTTTGTAATGTGCCTATGATTCCACTCATTGTGTGACATGTTGCAATGACAGGTGAGAGAAAACCACCTTCATCGGATGATTAACCCCTGGGCTTCTCATATGCTTGGTATCCATGATAGTTGTTGGATCGGGGTTGAGTAATCAATGGCAGGGATTGGTTCATGCTTGTTGCTCGAGAGTTACGGACCCGAAATTGTTTAGTGGACTCAATCTATAGCTATTGTCGGGTTCGTTTGTTAGGTGCAGAGTGGTCCACTGTGGGTCCCTTTGTGGACCCCTGGTGGGATGCCTGTAGGGTTTTTGTGGGCCTCAGTCCTTGGTTTTCCATCGTCCCTGCTGACTCGGACATTTTGTAAACTATGTAATTTTGCTCAGATTAATAGAAGGTTCTTCTCTTATTTATCAAAAAAAGAGATAATGAACCATCCATAAGAAGGTCATTAAAGCCTATTTGTGATTGCACCAAAGAAAACTATTTTATGAGTGTAATGTAAATTTAATTGAGAAAAAACTTTTATGAGTGTAATGTAATTTTAATTGAGGAAAAAACTTATTTTTTTATGACCAATAAGTAAATTATATTGTTGAAATATTCTATTTTATTTATTTCCTAGTAGATGTGGAGATAGTGAAATTTAATTTTTCTTAAGTAAATGAACAAGATTAGATTTAAATAGAATATTCTTAATAGTATAAAATGATAATGAATAATCCATAAGAAGGCCATCAAAGCCTATTTGTGATTGCACCAAAGAAAACTATTTTTTGGGTGTAATGTAAGTTTAATTGAGAAGAAAAAACCTTTGTTACACAGAAACTGTTCCTAAGAGTTGGGAAACCCGTTCCAATGATTGCTGAGCTTTGGAGCTCTATGGGAACATTCCCTGTTCAGCAGGAGCTGCTATGGGAGTTTGGGAAAGTTCTGGGAGCTTTGAATACTATTTTTTTTAGAGTTCCCATAGAGAAATTGGAGCAAAACTCGAGCAATCTCTTGATGGGTTAAGGAAGTGTGTGGCATCTCGATGTAATGGCGATATCTGGGATGTCATGGTGAATAGTATTTCTTTTGTTTCTTATGTATATATATGGCAAAAGATTGTGTGTGGATATTGTATGTGGCAATTCAATGCTTAAACATTAGAGTTTCTTTACTTTTTCTCTTAAGAATAAGTAGAAAAAACATATGTAAAATTGTTACTTTGTTTTTAAGCCAGATTGTTTGAAAGACTCGTCATGTGTCATAATGAACTTAATATTTTTAATATTTTATATATATAAAAGGGAGAGACTTAGGGAGAGAGACACCCAAAGAACATATTTATATATAAGAGAGATTATATATTTAAATTGGTTTTAATATTTTAATTCAATATTAATTTGATTATTATATCAATTATATATTAAAAAATATTTTTTATTTTTTATTTTTTATTATATAATATTACCTCTTCTAATTAGTCATTTTAAATTTTGGGAAAACTTCTAACCATTCCCCACACCTAAGTTCCCCAACTTTCCCACGTTCTAGAAACTCATGCAAAAGAGGAAAAAACCTATTTATTCATAACCAATTGCTGAATTGTATTTGGAGTAACAAGAATTGTGAAAAAGAACCACTATCCATTGATTGGTATAGTACAGTATAGTAGTTATCCAATTTGGATTCCAAATTGGTGTAATCTTCATTTTATCTTCATCTTATTATACAAATAAAATATAAATAAGTATACAGGAGATTCTTGAACATAAGAAGTAAGGCCATCTAAAAGGCCAATTAGGTTGATAAATGTATTATGGGTTCTTGAAATAAATTCGTGTGACAAACATCACAATAGCCCCAAAACAAAAACTAAAAAATGTCGCATGCAGTAGATCCCATAGGATACACAGTGGCCAAAATGATTTTCAGACTTCCACATTTCGAGGACGACAGGTGAATGTCTCGGCTGCTTCTGGGTTCATCTTCAGGCACTTTGGTCTACATTTCCATGTTGTGTTCGTTATTAATATTCTCCCAAATGAGGCAGCGTCTAATTTAAGCACAAACACTGCCCTGTACAGGGTATCGGCAGCATGCAGTCCATTTTACTCGAGACGCATTGAATGAGCAAACAACTAATAACTCTGCAAGCTTGTCGAATCCAAATGCACAAACCATAAAACATATAATCTATTTAAGGGTTTCCTCCATTCAACACAGAAGAGGTTTTGCAGATTTAGACAAACAAGTTTAAAAATAATAATAACAAGATCAATAAAATAAGTAAAGCCGACTTGGAGTCATCTATATAGTTGGTTGTTACAGTTGAGAATAATTAATATTATTTTATTATTAATGGAGAAAATGGTTACATTGTTGTAACTTTCTCCCTAGTTTAGGATTAGTTCCTATAGTTATGGGGTTTGGGTACAACTTCCTCTTTCCTAGTATTGTATTTAATGGTGTAATCTTTTGATTGAAGTGTAATAGAGTGAACGAGAGAATCCTCTCAAGTTTTGTGAGTGTAGTCTCCAGGTGCAGGCCACACCTGAGAGCTACATCTCTTTCTTTTCAATTCAGTGCATATTTTATCTTGGTATCAGAGCCCAGATTGAGTGAACCTGATCTTTGTCACCTGTGAGGCTGAAGTGCCTGTAGAAGGTAGCTTGCCTGTGTGGTGGAATTGCCTGTGAGGCTTGAAGTGCCTGTGTGGCGGAGTGTGTACACGAGAGCTCTGTGCTCGATTGAGAAGGTGGAGTGCAGAACACCTGGCTCGGACTCGGAATTTATTTATTTATTTATTTTTTTTTTCTGAGCAGAAAGGCCAATTGGCGCGAATTTTGCGCTGACAGTCGCGCCAGAAGACCGATTAGCGCGGGATTTCAGGGAGAAATCGCGCTAGAACACGGAAATTCAGGGAGAAATCGCGCCAGAGCGCGGATTTTGAGGGAGAAATCGCGCTATTGTGCCAGAAAGCCCGATTAGCGCAGATTTTGCCAGGAAAAATGCGCCAATTTTTCTACTCTAAGCAATTTTTAATTAGCGCGGATTTTTCGCTCGGGGTAGCGCCAAGGAGATCCCTGAACAGCGTGAACTTTGTTTGGCGGTTTGCAAATGGAGCAGATCGGTGGAGGTACAGATCAGTCCGAGAGAGACAGATCGAGAAAGCGCCAGAGGAGATCTGTGGGAAACCTCGACTTCGTGTTGGCAATCTGCAAGGAGAGCAGGATCGACGAAGTGGCAGATCAATCCGGGAGAGGTGGATCGGATCAATTGTGATCAGATCGTTGTTTCGGCTGTGTTGGAAACGTCGAAGTTGCTCATTGGAGCGTGAGTGCCAGACACTGCAGATCGGTAGCAGAGGTGACAGATCGATCTGACAGGTATTTCTTTTTGCTGTTGTTAAATAGATTCACAATGAGTAACACGATGGAATCTTACCTTAATGAGTCTGGTAAACTCAACGGATCTAACTTCACAAACTGGAAGTTTAAGATCCAGACTCTGCTCGAAGGTGCAAATGCATGGGCTATAGTGACAGGCGACGAACAAAAGTCGACATCAACCACACAGAAAAACGAGAGGGAAGACTGGGAAAAACGAGAAAACAAAGCCAACGTCCTGCTGAAGATGTCTGTAAAAGACAATGTCATTGCACACATCAGAGATTGTAAATCGTCCGCCGAGATCTGGACGAAGATCAAAAATCTCTATGAGACCCAGAATACAAACAGAGTTTTGGCTCTGAAAAGCAAGCTATTCTCGATGAGGATGGATGAAAGGGAGTCTGCTACTGCATTTGTAGCACGAATTAAGGATGTTAAGGACGGATTGGGGGCCATTGGAGTGGCGGTGGCTGATGAAGATCTTGTTGCAATTACAATGAATGGGATGCGTGATGATTTTCAAACCTTCATCATTGGAGTCTCGGCAAGGGAGAAGGCACCCTCGTTCGATGATCTCACTGCGATCTTGCAGCAAGAGGAAGATCGAAGGAAGAACCTGAATCTGAACCCCCAAAGTGACGATCTCGCGTTGGTGGCAAAATGAAGACTATCTAAAGGAAGGCAGTCACAGTAGCAATCAAAGCAAAGAGGAGGGACATCACAGAAGAATCTGCACTCTCAGAAAGGTATGCTTGCAAATCATTATGAAAAGAAATGTTTTTATTGTGGGAAAATGGGTCATATACAGAGAGATTGTTATCATAAGAAGCAAGCTGATGAGGCAAGGAGGAGACAGGTAAATCCAAAACACAGAGGATATTTTGTAGAAGAAGAAGAAGACTTTAGTCATGAATTTCGACTGTTCACAGTCGACTGTGCCCTAACAGCATCAAACGAAGATTACATCTAGTATGTTGATTCCGGAGCATCATCACACATGACAGGTAATAAGGAATTTTTTGACAGCCTTGAAGAAATTATAAATGGATCAAAAATATATCTAGGGGATGATAATGGATATTAGATTAAAGGTCATGGGGTGATTTCAGTTAAGTTGCCTAATGGAAAAATTAGTCACCTTTCAAATGTGTTATATGTACCTGGAATAAAGAAAAACCTGATATCTGTATCCATGATGGCTGAACAGGATATGCATGTTGAATTCTTCAAGACTCACTGTGTGATAAAGGATTGCAGGGATGAAACTGTTGCAACAGGCATGCGAGTTGGAAGCCTGTACAGGTTGGATGCAAAAAGTATACCAAAGAAAGCCATGGTTGCAGGAGAGTCGACAGCTAAGCAACTCTGGCATCAGAGGTTTGGTCATCTGAATCTGCAGGATCTTATGTTGTTACAAAAGAAAGGTATGGTCGAAGGTCTCCCCATCTTTCGTAACATTCAGTTGAATTGTGATGGTTGTGCCCTAGGAAAGATGCACAGAGAACAGTTCCCTGTGCATGATAGGAGGAGGCAAACAGAAATCTTAGAGCTAGTCCACACTGATGTATGTGGTCCCATGCAGACAAGGTCGCTAGGGGGAGCATACTATTTCTTGTTATTTACTGATGATTGCACTAGGTACTCTTGGGTTTATTTTTTAAACAAGAAAAGTCAGACTTTCCAACGTTTTATAGAGTTCAAAACCCTAGTAGAAAAACAGTTTGGAAAAAGTATTAAAATTCTCCGATCTGATCAAGGAGGAGAATAAAAATTAAAGGAATTCATGAAATACTGCAAAACTCATGGGATTGTTCAACAATATACAGTGCCGCATACACCACAGCAGAACGGAGTTGCAGAGCGTAAAAACAGAACATTGGTGGAGTGTGCAAGGAGCATGCTGCAAGGTAAGGGTCTATCTAATATGTTTTGGGCAGAAGCAATAAATACTGCTGTATATTTGAAAAATAGAAGTCCTACTAGGTTTCTTGGCTTCAAAACCCCTTTTGAAGCCTTATATGGATTTAAACCAGCAGTAAATCACTTAAGAGTCTTTGGGTCAAAGGCATTTGCACATGTACCCAACGCTGATAGAAAGAAACTAGACCCTAAGGCAGTTAAATGCATCCTAGTTGGTTATGGCACAGAGTTTAAAGCATACAAACTGTTCAATCCTGACTCTCACAAGACATTTGCCAGTAGAGATGTAGTCTTTCATGAACAAGTGCAGGAAAGGAAAGCTAATGTTGGAGATGATTGGCACATTCCATTGCTGTTGGAGGAAAGCAGCGAGGATGAGAGGGAGCAGGAACAAGAGAAGGAAGAAGAACAACAAGAAGGTGAAAAAGCAGGCCCAACTATTGCAGAAGAAAACAAATTTGAGGTAAGTCCACCCCTACCAAGGAGGTCAGGTAGGAAGACTCAATTACCATTGAAGTTGAGAAACTATGCTTTAATGTCAAAAGTTTTGAACATTGTAGAACCCTCTAATTATAAAGAAGCTAGCCAATTTAAGGAATGGAGAGCTGCAATGGATGAAGAAATGGAATCAATCTTTAGAAATGATACTTGGGATTTAGTAGAGCTGCCTAAAAATAAAACTCCTATAGGATGTAAGTGGCTGTTTAAACCAAAAATGAATGCAGACGGAAGTATAGATAAGTTAAAAGCTAGGTTGGTTGCAAAAGGATATTCACAGAAAGAAGGTATGGATTTTGATGATACTTTTGCACCTGTAGCAAAGCTAAATACAATCATATTACTTATTTCTTTAGCTACTAAACATAATTGGGAATTATACCAGCTTGATGTCAAATCTGCATTTTTAAATGGTGACTTAAAAGAAGAAATTTACTTAGTACAGCCAGAAGGATATGTAAAGCAGGGGCAGGAACATCTTGTTTGCAGACTCAAAAAGGCTTTATATGGTTTAAAGCAAGCACCCAGGTCGTGGTATGAAAAATTTGATTCTTTCTTTATAGAGTATGGTTTCCATAGAAGTTTAAATGACCCAAATTTGTATACCAAGTACAATAATCAGGGGCAGATTGTTTTGATTTCTTTATATGTGGACGACATGATTATAATAGGAAATGCATTTGATTTAATCAAAGGAATCAAAAGGCTGATGGCACAAGTTTTTGAAATGAAGGATCTTGGAAGCCTTCACTATTGTCTGGGATTAGAAGTATTTAGAGATACTGCGCAAACTTTTCTTACCCAAGGGAAGTATGTTAGAAATCTGTTAGAAAAGTTTACTATGGATCAGTGTAGAACAACAGCAACACCTTTGCAGCAGAATCTGAAATTAAGAAGTGATGATGGCACTAAGGAGGTAGATGCCACAATGTATAGACAGCTGGTTGGCAACCTGATATATCTTACAACAACCAGACCTGACTTGGCATACTCTATTAGTGTGCTGAGCCAATTTATGGCGAAACGGCTTGAAAGTCACTGGAATGCAGCAAAAAGCGTGTTGAGGTATCTTTGTGGTACTGTTCATTTTGGTATTTTGTACACTGATGTATCTGATGTTACTCTAGCAGGTTTTTTAGACTCAGACTGGGCAGGTAACCTGGATGATCGGAGGTCCATCACAAGTTATGCATTCAACATAGGTTCTGGGGTCATAGCATGGAGCAGCAAGAAACATAATACTATAGCTTTGTCGTCATGTGAAGCTGAGTATCAAGCGTTGTGTGCAGCAACATGTGAAGCGATCTGGTTGAGGAGACTTCTCAAAGATGTAGGAAAAGAACAGAAGCAACCCACTTCTATCAAAAGCGACAACCAGAGCACCATCAAATTAGCATACAATCTAGTGTTCCACAAAAACACCAAGCATTTAGACACTCAGTTCCATTTTGTTAGAGAGAAAATACAGTCAAATGAAATTGCTGTTGAATATTGTAAAACTTGTGACAATGTGGCTGACATTTTTACAAAGCCTCTTGCACGAGTAAAGCAAGAGTAAAATTTGAATTGTTTAGAAAGATGCTAGGAGTTCAGGAGAACCCTTTCTCCATTAAGGGGGGGAGTTGAGAATAAATAATATTATTTAATTATTAATGGAGAAAATGGTTACATTGTTGTAACTTTCTCACTAGTTTAGGATTAGTTCCTATAGTTATGGGGTTTGCGTACAACTTCCTCTTTCCTAGTATTGTATTTAATGATGTAATCCTTTAATTGATGTGTAATAGAGTGAACAAGAGAAATCTCTCAAGTTTTGTGAGTGTAGTCTCCAGGTGCAGGCCACACCTGAGAGCTACATCTCTTTCTTTTCAATTCAGTGCATATTTTATCTGTTACCCCAAACAATCCCCAATATTCTTTCAGCTAGCATGTAAGTATTTTTGTCTTGGATGGCTCCAACCAAAATATCTGTTGTTGTTATAGCAGATTATGAGTATGAGTACAAGGAAAATGGAGTTAACCATCAAGGATTTACGTATACCTTTCTTCCCCGTCTGTGAGAATTGAATCAGTAGAGTTCTCTCTTCGAAGCAATATTGGACAGAGATGACAGCAATAAGCAAGACAGCCTATCCGAGCCACAAAGCATTGATAGATGGGCGTTCCATTACTTAAGGGGCTACGTTTGTGGGATCAAACCTACTCAACACTGTAACGTCAAGATAACATTCCTCGTTGAAATCGCAGCGCAGTTATATGAAGAAGAATCTTCCCCTTAGATCTAATCCTGTCCATTTACTTGAAAAAAATATTAAAATTCACAAACCCCACATCCTCAAAGTTGTAATATCTATAAATTCACCAACCGTAATATCTATTATCTAGAGAATGTTTTATTGGTGAGAACTAGCATAACTACATTATGTGCCATTTAATTTGTCAAAATGCGTTTTATGAGCTGCTTTGTAATTAAAAATATTTTCACATTATCAAATTTCATCATCTCTACATATATATTTTTATTAAATTGAAATTCTGCAATCCTATCTATGAAGCAGGTTGACCTAAAAATCGAAATGTTTTGAATGAGAGTGTTGAGTGATACCTATAGACACAGTTCAAGTCATGCAATGTTTTAAATTGAAATTCTGGAATCCTATCTATGAAGCCGGTTGGCCTAAAAATCTAAATATATAGAATGAGAGTGTTAAGTGATACCTATTAATACAGTTCAAGGCTATCACTGACAAACAGTGACAAAAAATTGAGGACGAAAGCTATCACTGCAAGCACAAGAAGGAAGGCAAAAAGACCTAGCTGATATGACGTCGGGCATTGACAAGTGGTGCAGTGTTTCGGCACAAGATGGTTTTTTACTTTCAAAGTGTATTTTATGGTACTCTAGAATTTTTTTCTCGTGAGCCGTGGAAAGTTTAATATACAGACGTTCTGAAATATTTTATCACTGTATCATTATTATATGAAAAAGCGTTTAGGATTGACATTTTACTTGACGGTACTAATTGAAAACGTAAACATCTATCACATTCATGGTTTACATTGTACTTATTAATTAAAAAATCAAACATCTATGAAACCCACACAAAATGTAAATGTCTGGTATATTCATCAAACAATTTATTGCTCTGTTCCAACCTAACCGAGATTCTTTAGTCCTATACATTCTGCTGGCAAAAATACCAGACAGCCCTTCTCCAAGACAAACGTATTCACAAAATACTTTTGACCAAAATGGTCCATGAAAATTTGTAAAGCCGGTCCAGCCGTCATCTTGGCTATTCAAATTTTAAAAGCCTTTGAATCAAAATATATATATATATATATATATATACCCAAATGCTTGCACTGCTATCAAATTTTCAACGACAACGGAGGGAACTTTGATAGGAATTTTTTCAAAATGCAGTTTAGCGTAAAGCAACGCTAAACGCATCAGAAAGGAAGCAGAAGATGTCCATCCACTCTCCACCATTTGGCTGCCAACCGTGTTAGTCACCATAGGATGTGACTACACTTTCCACCATGTGGCTGTCAACCGTGTCAATCACAATATATTGTTGGATGACTGGTTATCCTTGTGCAGATTGGTTTCAGCGATATTCTGGGGCTTAAGTTATGTTGACCAAATTTCCAAAGTCATAGGAAGTCTGAAATCAAATTAAGCTGAAGCGCCGGCTTGTTAACCGTGAAGATCACCCTATAGAGATGGAATAGAGAGCTCACATAAGCCTCTTGAAATTCCGATTCTTTCCAATCCTACCCATTCCAATCAGCCTCAACCAGAATACACAGGCCACGTTACGGTCACAAGCTTCTTACAACTGCATTACTTGCAGGTTTGATTCTTAAGGCATCAAAAACTCTCGAAACAGACCGTTTGATTTACATTTGACTAACAATACTACTTCAAGCTCATTATGGCACATACCCATCCCTTAAAGAGAGCTCTGATCTTAGGAGAACCTTTCCAGCCTTATATAAATCAAAGTATCAATCAACTCTACCGTGTTCATGAAAATAGAATGCTAAGGAATAAAATAATGTGAAGAGACCAAAGAGGTTAGCACTATGGTCCTCACGAAAATGGCATGCTCCCATACACCGGTCCTCGTGAAAATGACATCCTCCAATACACCTGACGCATGACCTGACTCACAATCATACGTTTGGGATCAGTAGTTTGGTTGCAACAGTGACATTCAAATCACAATCACACAATTTTAGCAAGAGCATTCCAAACAATCGATTTTTTAATTTTTTTGGTCAAAGTTTGTAATAGATTACGCAAAATAAGATGGAAATGCAATCTCTTCATTATTAAACTTGCATTTTAAAAATATGTTTAGGTTTTATTAAGTTTTTATAAAATTTAAAAATGAAATATTTATACTAGGGATTATTATTTTACAACAATATTATTTAAGTGTTAAAGAATTTAATTTATAAAATTAAAATGTTAAATATTTATATCATAGGTGTATCTATTTCAATATATGAATATGGGTTTGAAGAATTCTGAATTTTTAATAAATGAATGTGTTGGACACCTAATCCTAAAGGGTTAGTGTGGAAGCCGAACAGACTAAGTAGTCCAAGGGACCTTGGGATGTGAATCCCAAAGGTCACCAAATGTACTATAAATGTATATCTAATTGTTAATAAAAAAGGTACTGAATGATTTATCTTTCCTATTGTTTTCCTATCTGTTTCTCGTTAACCATGTCTGTTTAACATGATATCAGAGCGCGCGATTGCTGGCCTTGCTCATATTTGAGCCACTTGTTTTGTTTTGTGGCCTTTCTGCACTATCCTTTAATCCTGACATTTCTGCTCCATGTCAGAAGTGTTTCCTCAGATTAATCCCCTAGAATTTTGCGCTAAAAGGATTTAGTCAGTTTCTCAAAATTCCCCTTGAGTGATTGGTCGAATATCTGTGCACTGACTTTTCTGCTCTTTCTACTGCATGTAAGAACTTGAGCGTTTTACTCTTCATTATGCACCTATTCTAATGCTCTGAAATTTGCCTGGAAACCTTGGCGCCCCTCAGAATTGTATTTTTAGTACGTTGCTCCTTTGCATGCGCTCTGTCCTCAGAATTTTCTACTTAAAATCAGTTGCTGCCTGACATCTCTGCCTCTGTCCGTTGCCTGAAGGAGAAACGCCCCCTGACAAGAAACGCTCTCTGACATAACGCCTCTGTTACACCTGCGCTGCCCTGAATTCGTTCAAAATACAAAGCCGTTCAGCGCCAGAATTGATGTTTTGGTTAACAGAAATCACAAAAGCAGGTTTTGTGGGATCGGGTAAGCCCACAAACTGAGGTGAAAGCATCAAGGTGATTGCAGGCATTGATGGCCGAAGTGAAGAGTCGGCCTGTGTACACAAAAGACCAACATGAATGCATCTCAAAGCTTGCTCCTTATCGCATGTTTCAATGATAGCTGGGTCAACCATTTGCTCAATATTCCCTTTTTCGTATGATGCCCATGCCTGCATTTTCATAAATTACAGACATGATGAAGAGAAACAGAAAATCGGCCTGATCTTAGTTTTATGGAGAATTAGTACAGAAGTCAGTAGATGAGGAATTTATATCTGCATAGTAGATTAGTGAAACCCTTCATTTTATACTTCTGCTAACTATATTATGGATGTCAAACTAATTAACATGGTTCGATGAAAACATTATCAGAGTATCTCACCCATCCTAAAAGCATCTGCATTTCAGATGACGAATTATAATCCGTGTTCTTTCTTCCGGTCACAAGTTCCAGGAGAACGACGCCAAAGCTACAGACATCAACTTTTACAGATAATTGTCCGTGCAGAGCATATTCTGGTGCCATATACCCGCTGCAAATTCACGCTGGAATGTCAAAGATACAAAGAGGAAAGAAGCTAAAGATATCTGCAAAGGAAACTGCATGTGTTAAGATCCTAGAAGATGAGAATCCTGATGAAGAATTTGTAGACACCTCACCTGGAAAGCAGCGGCGCTATACAAAGAAAAAACATTAGTAATTATTTCTTATTATATCGTTTAGCATTTGGTTCCTATTATAGAGCATCATGTTGCCATTATTACAAGCTTCAAATATTTCATTTCTCGGAGACACTCATAGGTATCGTTTCCCGGGCGCAAAGACATTCAGAACGGAGTATCTAAACCAGTTTTAACAGGACAGAGAAAGTTGAATGGTACCGTCTCGACATGTCCCCTTGTTTACTGACTACTTGAAGACTGGCCTCCCTAGCTCGGATCAGTGGACCACTTTTGATTTCGCTTGTGTTAATGTGTGAAATTCTACTGGACGACATGTTGAAGCAAATATTTTCTTCATCCAAGATCCATGAAAGGGACGCAGGGAGTTCTCAAAGACGATCCTGAATCTACCCGGGGAGATGAATTGTCAAAGGCATCCTGGATATTTCTGTCAGCCAGTGTTTAAAGCATGACAATGTGCTGCTGTGTTTAGTAACTTCCACATGGACTCTCTCCTCAATTAAATTAACGAGAGTTGCACCATTCATCTCGCAACACAAGCGAGCCATCTTCGTGATTGAACAGCTGGTTTTTCCTTGAGATTAAATGACGAAGTATTGGTCTCTCTGATTGTATTTTATTTTTAATGGCTTAAATAATCTGTTTAGGGATTCCTCTCAAACAAGTGTATGGAACATTTGTTATTCTACTGTGGAAATATTCTTTTCTTCTCAGTATCTATAGGCAAAAATTAGAACGTGAGTTACAGGTCTATCAAACTGTGCATCCATTTCCTGTTCAAGTGTAAACTGATGTTTCTCTGAACTACCCAAAGACTTTCGCTTTTTCTTGTTTGAGGACTTTCCTCCATTAGACGAAGCGTGCTCCGGAGCCATATTGAATGACAATTCTGTAAGTTGGATACTGCCGCAGATAATCAGAAATGGGATGATATGTACATCAATTATAATGGCGCCCCCCTAAGCCTGCCGCTGGATTCATATTGCAAGGCTTCTTCCGTTCAAACTTTTATCAGCTAACAAAGGGCCGAGTTCCACCTTGAGGGAGGCTGGAATTCTCTCACAAATTCAGTCATATTCAGTGGTCTTCGATTCAATTATGAGGTGGCTATTTTCTGCTTAGTTTTTGCTGAATTTTGGACTGGTGTGGTGACATCCATTTTTTGTAACTGTGCCGCGTGTAAGTTTAATATTGGAGAAAATGGCCAAAATTAATTATTGTTTAGAGCTATTGAGCACATTAATGTTATCTACGGTTGAAGACACGGTGAATGTCAACAAAGGCACTCTTTTTGACATCCAAACGTCTCTACAAAATGCACTCGAAAATATTGAATTTTTGCAGCTTGAGACAAAGCTGCAGCAAGAAGAACTACAACAATGGAGTCATCTTTCTGAACCTGTTTCTGTTCAGAAGATTGAAACAGACTCCCGTAAACAACAAGTCAATAATTTTCCTGTTCATTCAAATAAAGCAACTGGTGTATATGCAGATGCAGAAACTCAGTCTGCACTTCCCAAGCCCATCATCAGACGTTGGGAACAGCTTGTCCACAAGAAGCACAGAACCGGTCTTGGATATGACAAGGACTTGTCCTTTCATATTCCAGACTACTCAAAACCCATTCAGTTTCAGAGTGCTGGTTTCATTTATGACAGTTCACCTGCTCCTCATGACAGTTCAGCTACAACTGTTCCAGACTCTGCTCCTCTTCCACAACAGCAACAACAACAACAGATCGTGAAATGCCAACACTGTGATCGAGTTGGCCATCTGAAAGATCACTGTTTTGATCTTCATCCATGTAAGCACTGTCATAAAACCACCCATTCTTCGAACAAATGCTTCAGCAACAAACGTCCTGCAAGAACAAAGATTCATCTAGGATGGATCGCTTCTTGGCAATGGGCATCAACAACCAAGAAGATATTCCAGACACATGTCAGAACTTGTTCCAGAATATTGAACAGTCTTGCAGTTGAGTTTTCTCCATCTTCTCACCTTGTATCTGACACGGGGGGAAATGATGGTCGTCTACAAGCTTCAAAGCCACATCAAGCGAGCCTGAGCCACAACCTGCCACACCAGCTCCAGAGTTGTAGCCAGAGACAAAGATGCCTGAACATGCCTTCAGTTGGCGATGTGGGACACTTCCTCTAGTAGAAGACTTCAGCTTCTTGCCAGTTTTGGAAGAGTTCCAGAGACAAAATTGAGAATGCTTCCTCTAGCAGAAGACTCGAGCTTCTTGCCAGTTTTGGAAGAGTTCCAGGAATTGCATAAGCATTCCAGAGTTGTTGGTCATCCTTAAACCATCACAGGTTGAGACTTCCCTTTTATAGTTTGAAGTTTTACCTTTTATGCGGGGTGAGGCCTCCCTTTTATGGTTGAAGGTTTCCCTCTTTAAAACAATAGGATCACTTCCTCTAGCAGAAGACTTACAGCTTCTTGCGAAGTTTGGAAGAGTTCCGGGAACTGCACTAAGCGTTCTAGTGTTGGTGGCTATCCTTAAACCACCGCCCTTTATACCAACATTTCATAGAGCACATTCAGCCTAGTGTTGCCATGCATATGTGCACATTTTGTATTACAGCTCTTTTCTTGGACTCATACATAACCCTTCGGATTAAGGGGGGGAATGTTGGACACCTAATCCTAAAGGGTTAGTTTGGAAGCCGAACAGACTAAGTAGTCCAAGGGACCTTGGGATGTGAATCCCAAAGGTCACCAAATGTACTATAAATGTATATCTAATTGTTAATAAAAAAGGTACTGAATGGTTTATCTTTCCTATTGTTTTCCTATCTGTTTCTCATTAACCATGTCTGTTTAACAGAATGGATAAGATTTGATTCAAGAAAATATCATCAAATCACTAATATCAAAAGTATTTCAACCGATTTTCAGTTTCAAATCAATAAATAATAAATTAAATATAAACATTATATATTTTGACACTTATTAAGCGGGCCATTAGACCTTAAATTGAACAATCTCGCTTCAATTTAGTTATTTTTCTTTCGTTTGACATTCTTATGTTGAACTTGGTTGCCAATGGAGAGGTTCACCCCATGAAGAAGTTGTATATGAGAAGGTGTTCTTCATCCCAGAATTGGGCCTCGAGACATAGGCACAGGTGCCTGTTTGTCACGCCCCCAAGCCTACAGTAGTTTTTCAACTGTGCTAGGCGAGGTGCAGCACTACCAACCGTTTTCTTTTCACCAATACTTACGATTGTAGACTACGCCTTAACAATCCATACTTAGTTTTATTTTCGTTACCAAGTATTATTAATGTGCCTTTATACCAATGAACACCCATACACATTCATTATCAACAACATTATACAAGAGAAATGCACAACAGTATAAAGGAAGGGGCAACTCCCTACAATATGAGTCTGCCCGATATCAATATATTATGCAATCTTCACTTTTACAATGCACAAGTTAAATCTTGGGAAACCCCAAATTTACACTTAACCAATTTTACACAACTTCGACAAACTCGCTTGCCCAGCTCGTCGGCACCTCCGACGGTCGCCGCACGACTAACCAATCCTTCCTTCACCTCGTCGCAAAATCGTGTCGTTTGCCCAACTCGGGTGCACCTCTAAATCGCCACACATGGGCGCCTCCAACCGAGACACACCTTCGTCCACAATATCAACACTTCACCAAGTCACTGTGCACACTTGCACAACGGACGGGCGCTCACCCGAGTCGCCAAGACACCCGTGCCAAGTCGTTGCACAAACTGGGTGCTCCTCCGTTTCACCGTTGGGCACCTTCGCACAAAGCGGGCGCTCCTTCGTTTCCACCGTTGGGCGCTCCATCGCATAACCCGAGCGCCACACACCCGTGGACGCCCTCACCCAACCACTGGGCGCTCCTGCCCGCACCCTCACCAACAACCGGCGCTTCACCGTGCACGACCGCCCAAGAACGGGTGCATATTGAATCTACGCCTTTCCCCTTAGACTAGCGCACTTAGAACTGTGCACTCCTCATATGAGTGAATATGTAGAGCGAGTTGGTTGGTGACACTCCATGCGTGGGGAAAAGTTTGGTTGCCCAGCCAACTTGTCCAACGCACTTCGCACACCCCTACTTCATTGTAAACTCGCCCAATGCACCGTCGGCTTGTCTTTCATTGTAGGTCGGCCTCCATAGTTGTAACGCATGCAACCATGCTATATAAACTCCAGCTTGCCCTTTCACATATGCGCATACGCATCACACACTTTCAAAGAGCTCGCACTTCATCGTTCCAACCGGTCGTTCGGTTCAACCACACGTTCGTTCAGCGTTTGCCTACGGTCGCACATCAATCGAACGCGGTCTCACTTCGGGCAGAACCGCAGGTTGTTACATCCTCCTCCACCTGAAGTCGTTTTCGTCCTCGACAACATACCATCCTAGTAGCTATCCACCAAGATCAACAATATCCATGATGTCAACTCCTGCACATACTGCAAACATCTCTGCATCATATGTAGAACCACCGTCTCCACCATTTCTCGCCTTGGAAACCATCTGTCACCAAGATCACCATACCAAGGTATACATCCATCGGTATGTCATAAATCAGAAATCATCTCATTCCATGATCATCGACCACCCTGTCACAATCTCCACATGCTGCTCTCCATCGTGGAAGGTTGGCCCCTCCATCTCAAGCTACACGTCCACTGCCACATATCGTGTCGACCTCATCATGTGTCATCCTCATGTGATCTACTGCCATGATATTCCAACACAATGCTAACACATCTCTTCTCACAACATGCCCCCATGTCTGAACTAGTCAGGTAGCTAATCCAACCATCATGCTCAAATCATGAGAGTGAACATCCTCATGCCACCATCAGTTGTTTCTCAAAACATCCTGTCACATCATCAACTCGATCAAGAATCCATCCATATAAGTGTAATCCATGCTGAGGTCCATGAAGTAGCCCCCATCTCATCTGCAACATGTTGTCCATCATGTTTGGTGTCAATGTGTTGCATGAAATCAGCCACATCTATCCCAACATCATCCATATCTGTGCCTCCTCAATATGAAGAGACCATCTCATCAAACTCCAACTCTCGGTGCGCCACATCCAGGCCCATGAAGCAACCTCCATCATATCTGCAATGTGCCATCCTCAAGTCTGCCATAGAAACAACTATACACCTGTCTCATCTATCCATGTGCTGCCCATGATCATAGATCAAACAGCTCTCATGTGTCAAAAGTGGTTGAGTCTCGGCTCAACCCATGCCCAAGTGTTGCCACCAAGGCATCATCATCGTCATAACTCCATCACCCCAAAGTGTCCCATATCGATCCTCCACATCAAGTCACTTTTTCAAGCCATTCCCATACATGTACTTGAAAGTATGCACCCCATCCTACATCAAAGTCTTTGACCTCAGCTCCTCAATGCATCAGATCCTCCAAGTCCACCATATATGAAGTCCCCAATAGTCACAACAATCTCATGTCATCATGAGCTCCATAAGCCATCCCCAACCAACATCTCAGCAAGCATACAAGTCTCGGCCCAAAGCTCTCTGCAAGATGCCTCAGCTCTCCATGTAGTAGAAATGCCCCATAGTCTACTCACAACTCCATCTAAGTCCATGGTCTTGTTGTACAAGAGTGTACAACCTCTCCATCGGCTCACAAGTAATCAGTCTCCATGTCACATCAACAATCCACCTGCACAACATCCCTGCTTGGGCACTCCTCATTGGATGCCCAAAAGTGACATCTCTACAAGTGC
>APFE030745204.1:0-11571 GCA_000404065.3 Pinus taeda
TAAGGAGTAAAGTCATCCATATAGATTTCCACTGAATCATGAACCAGCTCAGCAAATATGCTCAATACAGCTCTTTGGAAAGTGGCAGGAGCGTTGCATAGCCCAAAGGGAAGGACTCGGTAGGGAAAGGTACCCCATGAACAAGTGAAGGTGGTCTTATCTTGGTCCTCCGGGATGATTTGGATCTGATTATACCCGCTGAACCCATCTAGGAAAGAGAAGAACTTCTTCCCTGCCAGTCCATCCAACACTTGATCTATGAAAGGCAGAGGGAAGTCTTTCTTGGTGGCTTTGTTCAGTTCTTTGTAATCTACACAGATTCTCCACTTCCCATTTTTCTTGGGTACCAACACCAGAGGAGAAACCCATTCGCTGTCCGAGATGGGGTAGATGAATCCTGCATCCAACAATTTTTGCAATTCTTCTTTAAGGATGTCCTTAAGGGCTGGATTCATTTCATTTCCTTATAGCTCCAGGAAAAAGCCTCCAAATGGCAGTTCAATAGGCTACATAGCTCTTTTTCCTGAGAGGGAGAGAGAGAGGAGCTGATCTTTAAAGTTCTTTCAGGGCGAAACTCCACATTCTTAACTTTGGGAGAGGTCGAATCAGTCACACAGAGGTCCACTAAAGCACTGGCTTGGGTATCTTCCACCAACTCTTCTAAGGACAGTGCACCCAGAGGAGGATTTTGGATTAAGTTCTCAATCAAGTCATCCTCAGTTTGAGGACCTCCCCTGGTGGCCTCTACTATGCACAATGGTGCAGAGTAGACCTCGTCCTCATCTCCTTCTTCCAACCAAAGTGGTAAGTCATGTTCTAGCAGAGGTTGGGCAGGAGGGTATAGGACCAGCTATTTGGACATCGGCCCATTCTTGATGGTCATGCTTCTAGCTTGACAACTGATGTAAGCATCCACAGTAGCTAGCCAAGGCCTTCCCAAAATGATGGGGTATCCAGTGAGTTTTTCCTTTGGCTGAAGGAATAAGGAGTCCGTAATGTACTCCCAAGAGTCAACAGAGACCAGGACATCTTCCACAATCCCTTCGGGAGTCATGGTGGAGCGGTTTGCCAACTGCAGTACTGTCGAGGTCTTCCTAAAGGAACTCTGAAGGTTGAGTTTAAGCATAGTGTCCCTGGTCATCACATTAATGGCAGCCCCTAGATCAATCAAGGTGTGGGGGATGATGGTGCCATTGATGTGAACATCAACTACAGGACTCCCAGGGTCCAAATACTTTGGACAGATTACTTGCCCCAACATAAGATTGGACAGTTGTCCTATGACATTGATAGTTGAGGCATCTCTCTTTCACCTGCCTAGGTGCCTGAAATACTTCTCCTTAATGAATTTGTTGTATATCAGTACATCTTTTATGGCCTGGAGAAGTGGTATTTTCACACACAACTGCTTGAGTTCTCCCAGAAGCTCAGTCTCCTCTGGGTTGGGTTGCGTGGTTACTATTAGTCGCTCAGGAAAGGGTGGAATGGTTTTGGGTTCACTTTCCTGTTTCTCTTCCTCCTCCTCTAGGGGAGGAGGTTGGCACTCTGGAAGGACCTTCCCATATCATAGGTTGATCTCCTGGATCTCCACAGCATAGGTAGGGCATATTGTCTCCCGAGTATATACCTGCTGGGCCTGTCTGTTGTTGGGGTTCGAGTTCGGTTGAGCAGGAATCTAGGGTTGTCTTAGAGGAGCAGGAGGTAATGGTTGTGGTTGAGCCGGTGGTGGAGGCAAAATGGTGAGAGGACGGTTGTATTGAGGCCTCCACCCCGGTTGAGGTGCATTCCACTCAGGTTGTGGCTGGGCATGTGAGTGAAACGAATGAGAAGTAGGTTGAGTATGGTATGGAGATGGATAAGACCATGGAGGAGGTGCAGACCAGGAAGGATGAGCAGGGGGGGCCCAAGAAGGTATATGAGCGGATTGGTTGGGGTTATAATAAGATTAGGATGTCCCTTGCATCCCCTGCTGGTAAGGTCTGGGCCCATGTGGCCTCCTTTGGTTGAGGAAGTAGAGAGGTTCAGTAGCCGCCTCAGTCCCTAGGTACATGGCTTTAAATCCAAGCAAGGTAGGGCATTGGTTGGTGGGGTGGTCTTCCTCACAAATGAAACATACCTCTACTGAGTGCAATGGACACTCATTCTTAGGGTGCTTCCTTATGCATCTGGGACAAAAAATGGCCAAAGCCCTCATAGCTTCCTCTTTCTTTTGCTGAATTTGGAAGGTATCAAGTTGCATGGCAATAGTCTGTCTCATCTCACTTTTGAGGTCTTCCACCTGGTTAGAAAACTCATGCTTGGAGAAGGTGGTACTAGCTGAAAGCGGATTCCCCCTACCTCTCTTCCGGGCCGCCCTAGAATGGTTTCTAAACACGATCTTTATGTCCTCATAAGGTAGTTTGTAGATGTCCCCTCCAGCCAACATGTGAAGGGTGTCTAGAAGGTCTTCAGGGACTCCTCGGAGTAGAACCAGCTTCAGAGATTCTAGGTCAAGTGTGCACCTGGCCCGTTTATAACTAAGTTGGAACCTTTCCTCGTAATCTTCTAAAGACTCATCACTTCCCATGGTCATCTAAAAGATTTCTCCCTTGGTTTCCTTGGACCTATAGTAGTCCTGGTATTTGGTGTTGAAAGCTTGTTGCATCTGAGCCCAAGTGGTGATACTGTTTCCAGGTAACCCCATGAACCAGGGTAATGCTGCATCCTTGAGGGTAGAGGGAAAGAGTTTCAACTTTTTCTCATCCTCAGCATAGTCATAAGTTCGACAAAGGACAGCAAACTCAAACAGGAAGGTATCAGGGTCTTTAGTAGTCAATCCATGGAAGTGAAAGGGTAAAGCTGAGGGACTTATGTTTTTCATTTTCATGTCTCCATTGGTCTCTCGGATGGGAAAGGCACCTTCTACTCTCTCATCTTCTCTTCTACCGTTTCGGTTTTCAGCGATGGCTTCAGACGGAATGTTCTCTAACTCTTCTTCTATTATAGGATCTTCATATATCTCAGGAGGTTCACCTATAGGTTCTTCTGGATCACTATTACCAAAGAAGAGAGAAGGTTGACTCAGTGATGTGGTGGGGGTGTTGGGTAAGAATTTTTTGGTTTTATCTCTGTTCCTACGAGGCATGAAATGGAAAGATTTTTGGTTGCTTTTGCTTTTTCTGCTGGTACCTGCAAAACTAAAATAGATTGAACTGCAACTAACTATCTTGTTGAAATGAAAATGTGGAATGGAAATGAAAACAGGAGAGGACTAATCTATTTTGCTGGAATGAAATTGCAGAATTGAAATGCTAAGCTACTCTTGCAGAATTGAAATTGCGGAATTGAAATGCTAAGCTACGCTTGCGGAATTGAAATGCTAATCTATGAAAGAAGGAAATGTCTACTCTACTTTTGCGGAAATGAAATTGCAGAATGGAAATGAAATAAACTACTTAGCAGAAGGTTGTAGTAGAAAATAGAAGAAAAGTAGCAATCACAAATACTCTGATGCTTCCCCGGCAACGACGCCAAAAAGAATGGTGGGCTTCAGTATTGTAGCAATAATGCTGCAACTCCTGGGACTCCCTTCTTTACTTTTATCAACCCGGTAGTTCGTAACAAACTTGGAAGCGACGGTGCTGTATGCACAAGTACTAGCTCTTGCCGCAACTGTCACTTGGTCAGCTGGCACAAGTCCGCTAGGGGCTCAAGCCAACTTCTATGAGATTTGAGAAGAAGCTTGTTAACTGATGGATGGAAGCTAACTCGAAGGAACCTAATCTGCTTGCGAAAATAAACTGAAGAGCTGAAAGAAAGCGCAAACCCTAGCAAACCCTAATCTGACCAGCTAGTCTCATTGATGCAAAAAAAAAGAGGATGCAAGCTACTGAAAGAGATGCCATTACTTTTAGGAAGTTTAAATGCATGTGTCTAGATTACCTCTATCCGAAGAAAACATCTTTTTGTATTTTTGAATAAGTTATCAGAATTATCATGCATAGGCTTTCATTGTTCTTGACTGTGCAGAGGTGGATTGGCGAGAAGAAATTCTTGGAAGAGGTCGGGAAGGTTCAGAGAGGGCCTAAGGGGTCCCTAACACCCTTCCAGAGAGTTTCACAGAATTTGGCTATCAAGAAACCTCATTTGTGAGCTTCTACAGGAAGTCTGCAGGGGTTCTACAGGATGTTTATGAATTTCTACAGGATGTTTAGAAATGGGATTTTGGAGGATGGATGAGTGAGGAAAGATGAAGGAGTGGGTATGGAGGTAGGATAGGGGTTTGAAGTGGTCTAGGTACTGGTGGATGGAGTTGGGAGAAGGTGTAGATGGTTGAATTTGTTCAAAGAAGGCTGAAATAATGGTTGCACAAAAAGGTAGGGTTATGTGGGCAAAATGACAAACGTGAGGCAAGAAACCCAGTTAGGGGATGGAACAGATGGGTCTGACGAAGTTCGGGTGGATGAAGAAGTGGTACAGGTGCTCTTCAATGTATATTTCCAACTGAACCAATAAAGACTTGCAAGTAATCAAAGACCTAGTTATACCAACCTAATCTGATCTAGTTAACAATAAAGTGAATGAAAAGAAGCTTTATTTGCAAGGAAACCATGTATATTAACTATGCAACGAAGCGTTCAAAGATCTGAACATGTAACCAACTTCTGCAAACGAAAATCGTACACTAGTGATTGCATGGCAAAGCAAAAATAGTGTTTTTGTTTGGGACAACAAGGTTACTTTGATCCCAGCCCCTGATCCTATGAGGGAGAGGTGAAACCAAAGGTGCTCATTGGCCTTTTTCTGAAGCTTTTTCCTTGTTGATATCCTACCAACTTAATCTAAACATCAAAAGCCTTTCTAACCATCAACAGTGACCTAGTTAATCAGCACAATTTAATCTGCCTAACAGAAATAATTTTGCAAATGGATAAAGGAGAAACCACGATGCATAAAGGAAAAATAACAATACATAAAGGAGGCCTTGGCTCTCAGGTTGGGCCCAACCCTAAGAGCTACTGCTCTTATAAAGAACTCAGAGCTGATACGAAATAGGACTGCTTGTCATTATCAAAAAAATAGTCATCACCCGAAAGTTATGCCACAATGGCTATAAGAAAACGAGCTGAAAGTGATAGCACTATAGTGCAAAAAATGCAATAGTTTCCAAAGTAAACTATGAAGGTTGAGGCCTTCTTATTTATACATCACGAGGGCCTAGCAGGCCTCCTAAATTCAAGGGACTCGGCTGTCCCAATTGCTATTAGACAACCCCCCTACGAATCCCCACCTCAAGCTTGGTTGTCACCTAGCCCATGATTGCTTGGTTTTGCTCCAACATTTGTCCAAAAAACCTGAAATAACCACGTATTAGCCTCCTAGGTAGAGTGACCACCCTTATTCGTTCAAATGCTATAAACATACTAAAATAAATGCATAATCTATGAAAAATGGAGGATTGAACAAGGATTGAACAAGGACAATTAGGCAAAATGAGCCCAATAAGTTACCCAATTCGGGGCTCATCAATCGTCCTCGTCCAATAATTGAACCAAAGGCAATCTCTGAATTGTTGTGAGGATCCATGGATTGTACTCTGCTACTGTGGAGGCCCATGGCTCTCAACACGCACCCTACATGTGCCAATGTAGCCGTCTAGAGGGTTAAGACCCTATATAGGGAGACCAAACTCCAAATTGAAATGATATGCAATCATGCATAAGATCCAATGCTTCCTTAGGCTTCCAGTACAACAAGTCATTAGAGTAATTGAGCAAATGAGCTTACCTAATCATGGACCATAGGTGGGGACTTCATAATGGCCTGCCCTTCCATAAGGGGCTTCGGGATATGCCAATGTCTCCTAAACTCCCAATGGGGTTAACCAAGTACCCTATTGGGTGGTTTCTACTTCTACAAGGGATAATATAGTCAAGGTACATCCGTCAAAAGGTGGTGGCATGTGGCAGATAGGTGAATGAGGTAGGGAATGAGAAGGGGCGGCCCTGGGTCACATGTTGGGGCACAAGGGTAGCTAATAAGAGGGAAGCGCACATTTGGGTTTATAAGGTGTAGGAGGGAGCAATCATGGTACATAAGGTGCATCGGCCTTGATTTTTCTACCCTTCTTTATATGATTTTTGCCTTTTTATGATTTTCTTTGATTAACTTCTCGGGACTCAAGGGGTTAGAGCATGATGTATACAATATAATAGTGAGCTCCCCCCTCTAAGGTGGGGCGGTTCATCACCCACCAGGGGTTGGGACAATCATGGGTTCCTATATGATAAAGAAGGCTCATAGAACCCGATGGAACCAGGGTGATGGCCATGATGATGGGGTAGAGCTCATGTATTGGCTTTTGGCCATGTGCTAAATGTGTTTTGTCTGGGCGATTTTTTTCATTTTGTGGTACTTTTCCTGTTCAATGTGGCCATATATGCTTTTACTTTATTTTTCGCTGCATCGACCTCTGGGCTTCATTCTAGGCCATGACCCAAGGTGTGGGCAAGGGGAAGGGGTGAGCTGACCCTATGTGGACCCAATGGAGGAATGTGGACTTAGGTGGGAGAAATAGTGGATGTGGTAATAATGAATGGAAAGAGGTTCTAGGGGATAGAAGCATAGACCTAACTCATTCTTTCTGCTGAATCCCCCCTTTAATCGACACCCAGAAGTGTCCATGATAAGCGGACTACAATACTCAATTTCAAAATGACAAGGCATACCTTTAGATTCAGGAGGTCCACCTTCAAACTTACGATCATGTAGCGGAGAAAATGGCACAATGAGCTAGCTGATGGCTGCAAGGAGCTACTAGTTGTTGGCTGAGGACCATCTTGGAGAAAAAATTTCTCCTAGGGATATTACCCATTAAAGGGTGGGTAACAGAGCCCATTCCAGGAAAGGGTGGAATGGCTTTGGGTTCACTTTCCTATTTCTCTTCCTCCTCCTTTAGGGGAGGAGGTTGGCGCTCTGGAAGGACCTTCCCAAATCGCAGGTTGATCTCCTGGATCTCCACAGCATAGGTAGGGCATGTTGTCTCCCTAGTATATACTTGCTGGGCCTATCTGTTGTTGGGGTTCGGATTCGGTTGAGCAGGCATCTGGGGTTGTCTTGGAGGAGCAGGAGGTAATGGTTGTGGTTGAGCCGGTGGTGGAGGCAAAATGGCAGGAGGAGGGTTGTTTTGAGGCCTCCACCCCGGTTGAGTTGCATTCCACTAAGGTTGAGGCTAGGTATGTGAGTGAAATGAATGAGAAGTAGGTTGAGTATGGTATGGAGATGGATAAGACCGCGGAGGAGGTGCGGACCATGAAGGATGAGCAGGGGGGCCCCAAGAAGGTATATGAGCGGATTGGTTGGGGTTATAATAAGCTTGGGATGTCCCGTGCATCCCCTGCTGGTAAGGTCTGGGCCCATGTGGCCTCGTTTGGTTGAGGAAGTAGAGAGGTTCAGTAGCCGCCTCAGTCCCTAGGTACATGGCTTTAAATCCAGGCAAGGTAGGGCATTGGTTGGTGCGGTGGTCTTCCTCACAAACGAAACATTCCTCTACTGAATGCAATGGACACTAATTCTTAGGGTGCTTCCTCGTGCATCTGGGACAAAAAATGGCCAAAGCCCTCTTAGCTTCCTCTTTCTTTTGCTGAATTCGGAAGGTATCAAGTTGCATGGCAATAGTCTGTCTCATCTCACTTTTGAGGTCTTCCATTTTATTAGCAAACTCATGCTTGGAGAAGGTGGTACTAGCTAAAAGTGGATTCCCCCTACCTCTCTTCCGGGCTGCCCTAGAATGGTTTCTCAACACGGTCTTTATGTCCTCATAAGGTAGTTGGTAGATGTCCCCTCCAGCCAACATGTGAAGGGTATCTAGAAGGTCTTCAGGGACTCCTTGGAGCAGAACCAGCTTCAGGGATTCCGGGTCAAGTGTGCACCTGGCCCATTTATAACTAAGTTTGAACCTTTCCTTGTAATCTTCTAAAGACTCATCACTTCCCATGGTCATCCGAAATATCTCTCCCTTGGTTTCCTTGGACCTATAGTAGTCCCGGTATTTGGTGTTAAAAGCTTGCTGCATCTGAGCTCAAGTGGTGATACTGTTTCCAGGTAACCCCCTGAACCAGCGTAATGCTGCATTCTTGAGGGTAGAAGGAAAGAGTTTCAACTTTTGCTCGTCCTCAGCATAGTCGTAAGTTCGACAAAGGACAGCAAACTCAAACAGGAAAGTATCAGGGTCTTCAGTAGTCAATCCATGGAAGTGAGGTAAAGTTGAGGGACCTTATGTTTTTCATTTTCATGTCACCGTTGGTCTCTCGGATGGGGAAGGCACCTTATATTCTCTCATCTTCTTTTCTACCATTTCTGTTTTTAGCCATGGCCTCAGACGGAACGTTCTCTAGCTCTTCTTCTGTTATAGGATCTTTGTATATCTCGGGAGGTTCACCTATAGGTTCTTCTGGCTCATTGTTACCAAAGAAGAGAGAAGGTTGATTCAGTGATGTGATGGGGGTGTTGGGTAGGAATTTTCCGGTTTTATCTCTATTCCTACGAGGCATGAAATGGAAAGATTTTTTTGGTTGCTTTTGCTTTTTCTGCTGGTACCTGCAAAACTAAAATAGATTGAACTGCAACTAACTATCTTGCTGAAATGAAAATGTGGAATGGAAATGAAAACAGGAGAGGACTAATCTATTTTGCTGGAATGAAATTGCGGAATTGAAATCCTAAGCTACTCTTGCAGAATTGAAATTGCGAAATTGAAATGCTAAGCTACGCTTGCGGAATTGAAATGCTAATCTATGAAAGCAGGAAATGTCTACTCTACTTTTGCGGAAATGAAATTGCAGAATGGAAATGAAATAAACTACTTAGCAGAAGGTTGTATTAGAAAATAGAAGAAAAGCAGCAATCACAAATACTCTGATGCTTCCCCGGCAACGGCGCCAAAAAGAATGGTGGGTTTCAGTATTGTAGCAATAATGCTGCAACTCCTGGGACTCCCTTCTTTACTTTTATCAACCCGGTAGTTCGTAACAAACTTGGAAGCGACGGTGTTGTATGCACAAGTACTAGCTCTTGCTACAGCTGTCACTTGGTCAGTGGGCACAAGTCCGCTAGGGGCTCAAGCCAACTTCTATGAGATTTGAGAAGAATCTTGTTAACTGATGGATGGAAGCTAACTCGAAGGAAGCTAATCTGCTTGTGAAAAGAAACTAAAGAGCTGAAAGAAAGCGCAAACCCTAATCTGACCAGCTAGTCTCACTGATGCAAAAAAAAGAGGATGCAAGCTACTGAAAGAGATGCCATTACTTTTAGGAAGGTAAAATGCATGTGTCTAGACTACCTCTATCCGAAGAAAACATCTTTTTGTATTTTTGAATAAGTTATCAGAATTATCATGCATAAGCTTTCACTGTTCTTGACTGTGCAGAGGTGGATCGGCGAGAAGAAATTCTTGGAAGAGGTTGGGAAGGTTCAGAGAGGGCCTAAGGGGTCCCTAACACCCTTCCAGAGAGTTTCACAGAGTTTGGCTATCAAGAAACCTCATTTGTGAGCTTCTACAGGAACGTACTGGGCAGGGGTTCTACAGGATGTTCAGGAATTTCTACAGGATGTTTAGAAATGGGATTTTGGAGGATGGATGAGTGAGGAAAGATGAAGGAGTGGGTATGGAGGTAGGATAGGGGTTTGAAGTGGTCCAGGGACTGGTGGATGGAGTTGGTAGAAGGTGTAGATGGCTGAATTTGTTCAAAGAAGGCTGAAACAATGGTTGCACAAAAAGGTAGGGTTATGTGGGCAAAATGACAAACGTGAGGAAAGAAACCCAGTTAGGGGATGGAACAGATGGGTTTGACGAAGTTCGAGTGGATGAAGAAGTGGTATAGGTGCTCTACAATGTATATTTCCAACTGAACCAATAAAGACTTGCAAGTAATCAAAGACCTAGTTATACCCAGTGTTTTCAAAACCGTTTTTAAAAACCAGTTACCGTTCTAACCGGCCGGTTAGCAAGGCCGCCGGTCTAAACCGGCCAAAAAACCCGGTTGGAAAGGCCATTTCGCCAGTTTTTTGCCCTAACCGGTGAAAACCGGCCGGTTTAGGACAAAACCGGCCGGTTTGTATCAAACCAGCCGATTTTAGGCACACCCACCATAAAGTTAAAAAAACATATTTTTCACTGTGTTTCAAGGGTTTGGGGGGAAACTAAGGGTGTTTCAACCCTAACAATGTTGGAAATTAATGGTAATGTTAAATTCTTAAAGTAAAAGTGACATTTCCTTTAATTTTCATTTTCATCCTTTTACTTAAATTTTTAACATTACCATGAAATGACTCAGGATGTTTGAGAGTGGTTTCGACCTCATTGGATTTCATATGGAGAAACTAGAATTTTAGATTTCACTCAAAATTCAGCAGACTTAATGGTTTTCAGGATTTCATGGTTTGGGGAACAATAAATGCAATCGAAGCTCCAAATGATGAGCAAAACTCCTGATCTAGATCCCATTGTGTTGGACGATATTGATCCAACATCAGAATGGGTGGAGGAGATTGAAGAACCTGTGTTTGAGGCTGATTTTGATATCGACATGGCTTTAGCGGGGGATGATGCAGATTATGTGGTGGCATCAAAACTAGGATCAGTGGCGGCATCAAGGAAAGGCAAAGAACCAATGGAAGGCACTAGTCATGCAGGTCGACAAACTCGTGCTTCCATTAGGTCCACTTCTATTGTCATTGGTGGCATTGATTCTGAGGTTGTAGATCAGGCTGAGGCATCCTTAGACTCTGAACCAGATGATGTCTATGTAGCTCTTGATGATGATCCTATGTCTAGTAGTGGTGATGAACTTGATGATTGATCATGTGTACACTGTAGACTTGTAGTAGGCCAATGGCCTCATAGCTTGCAGCGTTGTTTTTGGACTTTATAGGCCATTTAGAGCCTCATTTCTTATGTATTTTGCTATTTTGTCGATGATATGTATTGTACTCGGTGCCATTTTGATATATGCACCTTTACATGGTATATAAATGAGCAAACTTTGCATATTTTGTCTCTAATGGCTTGGAATCATGGTTTTACATCTTAAAAATAGTTTTGTTTCATTAAAAATTAATTATTTAATGCAGTGTTGATAATATCGGTATCGGGAAAATATCGGTGAGGGTCTAGAAAATATCTTATCGGCAATATCGGCGAAAATATCGGCAAATATCGGCAAGCATAAAAATTAAAAATGCATAATATATTCATTTTTTTCATATTTTTAAACATATAAAGCAATAACAACATGAAATAAACACATTGGCACATAAATATGAAGAAAACACTAATATATATGATGTCAAATAGAAATGATATATCAAAGGCGATACCAAATCCTGCTGATCCCTGATAATTGTCCATTCAAGGACTCAAATGTGGAGAACCAATACAAAATAACATCACATATATAAAAGTATCTCATCATCATGAGTTACATGTAGCATAACAAAAAAACTAGCTAGTAGCAACTATCTATCTACTGCCCTCTCCCCCTTTTACGGGAAAACATCAGGGGCTGTTTGCTAGGCCTGCCCCTAGTAGTAGAA
>APFE030745209.1:0-14896 GCA_000404065.3 Pinus taeda
AAATCCAACAATTTAGATATATGGATTTCTTAATCTCCTATTGTATAGAAATGATGGATTCAATAATGCATATCACTGTGGTGTGCTCTCATATGCATATTGACATTATTGAGATTATCTTTGCAGTGGTAAGAAAGAGTAGCATGTTTTAGTGTTTTGTAGATGTTCATGCATGTGGAACAATTATGGAGGAGTGTCTCCATTAGTATTATCAAGGGTCACCATGGCCTATGTTGTGCATAATGGAATTAGATGCTCTTGCATGCAATATAAGGAATTCATGGTACATATTTTTAGTTATAAATATATGGGTCTGTAAGATATCCAATGAAATTGACTTCAATGTCACGAGGGTTCTAACAGTACCTAGTGTGTGTATGAGATACATTACCTATATAATGCATGATCTAAAATTTGTATTTAATTAACCAATTTGTTATGCATGATGGAAACAAGACCTATAATAATGATGGATGATCATGATATTAGAGTTTAATTAATATCATTGATGTAGGTAAGGAAACTATTATAGGTTGCATTTTATGTTAGTTCCATCTTCATCTACTAAATCACGTTTACTAGAAATCTCAGACATAAGACTTGACAATAAGGTTAAAAGATGATACTAAAACCACTATATTCTTAAATTGATAATGACTGTGGAGTCTGTTATATAATTACTAATGGTGATCTAAGGGCAGGCTAAAGATATCCTTGCTAGTATTACTAAATCATGTTTACTAGAAATCTCAGACATAAGTCTTAACAATAAGGTTAAAAGACGATACCAGAACCACTTTATTCTTAAATTGAGAATGATTGTGGAGTCTGTTATAGAATTACTAATGATGGTCTACAAAATTAACCAATTTGTTATGCATGATGGAAACAAGACCTATAATAATGATGGATGATCATGATAGTAGAGTTTAATTAATATCATTGATGTAGGTAAGGAAACTATTATAAGTTGCATGTTATGGTTAGTTCCATCTTCATCTACTAAATCACGTTTACTAGAAATCTCAGACATAAGACTTGACAATAAGGTTAAAAGATGATACTAAAACCACTATATTCTTAAATTGATAATGATTGTGGAGTCTGTTATATAATTACTAATGGTGATCTAAGGGCAGGCTAAAGATACCCTTGCTAGTATTACTAAATCATGTTTACTAGAAATCTCAGACATAAGTCTTAACAATAAGGTTAAAAGACGATACCAGAACCACTTTATTCTTAAATTGAGAATGATTGTGGAGTCTGTTATAGAATTACTAATGATGGTCTACAGGCAGGCTAAAGATACCCTTGCTAGTATTGCATCTTAATGATTAAATATAGAAAAGATAAAGAAACTTTATAAAATGGGAGCTTAGCAGCTAAATTCCAATGTACGATAAGGAGATTTGTTAAAACTTGGAAATATATATTATGTGTTTTTCTATTTGAATTTTTATTTGTGTTTCATATTTAAAAATAAAAAATTGTATGTTTGCTTATTTAAATTTGTATTTTCTATGTTGTTTAAAATTGCATATATGTAACACCCCTCCCTTGTATGTAAAACTTTGCTAACCTAAGCTGAGGAAAAGTAGGTCTAACATGTAATAAGAAAAGTAAAAAGTCTATGAAATAAATGAAATAATTAATCACTTAGAATAGTGAGACACCAAGAGAGGAGATTCTTGCCAAATCCCATTGGTGAATGGGAATCAATATTATTCATAATAAGACTTCTAGATCCAGATCTAAATGAGATTAATGGATTTGGAGATAAATATCCATTAAACTGCTTAGTTGGAGAAAGATGCTAAGTTAAGGAAAAGCATAAAAGCCTTGCCCGAGAAAAGGCAAGCTTTGATGAGCAAAATCCTCACGGGAAAATAACTCTGAGCTCGGGGGTGAACTGGAAGCATGTAGTTCTAGGTTGGGTGGTGGTGCTCAGTTTTCCATGTGACATTATTTGAATTTCTCTTATAGAATTCCATTTCATGGGATTTGTTGTATGTTTTTCCTTACCTTGTATACTGTCGAATTCTCTCAACATATGTGTATAGCTACATGTGTGATCTTTGTGTAGAAAGATAATTGAATAATGATGCATGAAACAACTAGGTAGGATGAATAATTATGCTTTAAGGTTGCCACCATAGAGCTAGTGGTTCAGGTTATCCATGTTAGGCATTTTGCACTATGAATTGTATATACTAAAGGTCATCTTAACTATTTATTCACTGTGGTTAGTATTGCATAAGATATGCCAACAGGACTATGGACATGTTATATCGAGAAGTTAACTACAGTGTATTTATGATAAAGAGTCCATTAATCTTTTTGTTAAATCCTCAGAGGAACAGAACTCGACTATAAGATCTTAAATGATCATGATTGATGCCTTTCATTACGATGTGATGTATGCATGTGTAGAATTGCAGGTATTAACCTTGTCTATGGGATGATTATATATGAACGAATATGACAACTATTGCATATTTAAGCCAAGTTGAATTTAGTGAAGGAACAAAATATGGGGTTTTAATATTGGATCAAGCAGGTATGTGACAAATGGTATGATAGCTCTAATTTCAAGCATTATGATCTAATAAACAACCCACCTCTATAGGGTATGAATGGGCTTTAGGTCCTAAATTAGGAAGTTCAATAAGCTTGGTGGTTTGCATTCTTCCTATAACACCTTTATGCTAAAGAAAAAAAGAAAAAGAAAAAAAATATGACACACATATGCAGAGCGAAAGGCTATATTTTTCCCCATCTTGTGCATAGTAATAGGATCTACCCTATTACACATATACTCTAGCCCAACATATTCCTTGTGTATGCATATAACTTACTCTACACAGTCATGCTTTAATTTCATTAGTTTTAGACATAATAAGATTGTTAAAATGAGGACACTTATAACATAAGTCTATAGACATTAATATATGTACAATTAATAAGTTTCCAAAAAGTAAAGGTTTTGTAAAAATCATAAATTCTTCTCTATTTCTTCCCAAGAAAAAATAAGAAAAATATATTGGAACCTACTATATTGTTCACATAAAGAAGTCTTTAGGGACCTAAAGTGTCTCTAGAGAGATAAACATGGCCAAGAAGTAAAATATGTGAGCATTTAAAAGAGTAAGTTACAATACTCTACATAACTCAAATATTGAAATTTTTCTTACAAAAAAATTAGAAAGGAGAATCATGGTAAATTGGGATGTTCTAAAATTAAAGACAATCAATGGAATTTCTTTTAGGAATTTGTTAAGATATATTTACAAATAAAACCCCAATAACTGCTACTACTAACTTGCAATGAACTTCAATATTTTAGAACAAGAAAGTATGACTAATTGAACCATACACTAGGCTAATGAACAATTGTAACTTTGAATATTTATGCAAATTTATGATTGAAATCAAACTGAAATTTCAGAGGAAATTTTAATAAGTTTGCAGGGAGTGAATGTTGTCAAGCCAAATCGATGAAAGAATTTCCTTTCCATCACCTAAAGTGAATCAACTGCTTAATGTGATTAATATGACTTAACTATATTCTATGCTTAGCATAATATCCTCAATTATCTTAATGAGTACAATATGAATTCATGGTCACTGGCTCAAGCCCTGAGAAGCCCTACAAAAGTGTAGTGTGAAAGGCACACCACAAGAAATGTGATGTTCTGGTGATGCCATTTTAGATGCTCAGAATCTTTCCTACCATGTTAAGAATGCCCATATGTTTAAATCCTTGGACATCTAGTGCAATGCTACAACCACGAATAGGAATGAAGCAAATATGGTGATTTCAAGTTTTAATTTCTAAGGATTGTCAACAGAGAAGTTGTGACCCAATCTACCATATAAATGATATGAATATCGATGGCTAGATGTTGTAAACATTCTTGTTAATGTATTTGAAATGATCATTTTTGTTTATCCGCAGTGAGTGCTTCTCAATTTTAGAGAACCTTAGCCTCAGGGTTATTTCTTAAAAAGGAAATGAGCATTTTCTAAAGTTACAAAAGTAGTTAGAATTGCTAGAGATAAATCATGACCACTAAAAAAAATATCGAGACAATGAATGATACTAAAAGAAACTATCAAAATAGTTTATTAATGAAGCCATAGGTTCATTTGATACTAAATACAAATAAAAACATTCCAAATACATCAAAATCCAATTTTTGGGTAATAGGATCACAACATGGATAAAATCACTTCCACCTATTTTCTTTTAAGTAATCTTGGGTTAAGTGATTGTGTGTCTACACCGACCCTATAATATTTTACTACGAGTGATGATGTTGGATTTTGGTAGCTTTCGGAAGTAGTTCATTTTATTGGTAGATTTAAAGCTAAAGAGACACCTTCACAACTAGGTTTTTGGATAAAATCCCGTTAATGGTTGTTGTTCGCCTTTCGGTCCCCAATAATGCCTTTTCTTTGGCCCTATCCGTTCATCTGGAGGCATTGAAATGAATTTGGTGTAGGATAATGGTTATCCTTTGTTGGTTTCGGAGAGAACAATGTGAGTATCCACCTTATCTGAGAAAAAGAGACTTGGTTGGACATTCCATGGCCAAGTATCGAATTCTTATCGCTCACTACTCAAATAAGGATAAAGAATGCCTTTAATACCTTAAAGCATTGAAATTGCATTCCATCGTGAAAACAAAAACCTTATTCACCTCAGGTAATCCTAATACTTATAAAGGTATTATGAAATTATGAGTTTCTTTCTAGGTGAAAAGGTAACAAGAACACGAGGTGTTCTTTAGGTCGAGGACAACTATCGCTCAGGTAGGCAAGCGAGTGAAGCTACCAAACTTGTAGCAAGAAAATGACAACTTGTTGTGAGTGGTTATTCTCATGTCTTCTTATGTAATTTGGATAACACTTATCCTTACTTGCACATAGACAAGTAACACTGGAAAAATCTAGCTCGTATTATCTTCTCCTGTCTTAATTTCTCCTTGCGTGGAGGTTACACAATGTCTGTTCAATTAGAGGTTCTTCGATATAAATACTCCTCCTACCCACAAGTTGGTATCAAATTTCACCGTCTTCAGTGCTAAAACTGTATTGGATGCATTTTTCTTTATATTTCCTTTGAATTCTTCCATAGAGGGAGATATCGCAAGGTGTTGCAGTCATTTAGTAAGGGAGGCCGAGAAATGTCCCTGAGGCCACTGTTGCCAAAAATTATATCTCGAAAGAGGAGAGCGGGGTGTTGTTGAAAGTCTGACATCCTAATGGGCTAGGCTAAGACATGTGTGGAGACTCAAATTCCATAAGGGTCTCAGGGAAAATGTTGGCAATGATCACAATGATGACTCTCGCATAGCCTTCTTTTATGATGGCTTGCTCATATGAGGAAATTTGCATGATTTTTTTGTTTGGTGTTTCAAGTATGGTTTAAGGTATACTAGCTCACTTCACTGTAATTCTTGCCAATTCTCCTTGATTTCATAACTATTCTCTTCATTCTTAGTCACAACCAGAAACAATGGCAATTTATGGATTAATTTGAGAGGGGTGACCGATGATTTTTTCCTGAAGCCATTCTGGTGCATCATATGGGAGATAGGAAAAGCATTTGCAATTACATAATCACCACATACGCTAGCCGTCCATCCCTCTTTTATATTCTACTTCAAAATTATTGTACTAGGTTTGGGTGAAGAGGATTGAGGGTTTTCTAATGTTAGTTTTCGAAGACATTGCTTGCCCTATTTAAATTTAAATAATGAATTGAGGAAGTAGGTTGACTGAAAACCATTTCTAATTAGGTTAAAATTATTGTACTTGGTTTGGACGATTAGGAAATTTGTTCTGTTGAGGAATTTTTTTAATTCATTGAATTGAGAAAGACATAGCCCGACCAATTTAAATAATGAATTGAGGAAGGAGGCTAACTGAAGTAAATTAAAAATTAACTTGATTGTCTAAACACCAAAAGAAAAGGAAATAGTGAAATGTTTTGGTCAAATTAGCGATACAATCCTGTGTATCTGGAGACATGAAATTTTCTCCACTCACAATGGAATGTTTGTAATGTTTGATGATGTGCATCTATGGAATGATCTCCTTCAATGAGCTAGGAGATAGGATGCATCCAATAAATTTTGTGATAGTTGTTCACTTTATACACTATCTCATCTGGCTACATTTTTTGGTAGAGTGAAGATTAATACATGAAATAACAACAATTCATGTGTTAATTAATTTCCGCAAGTATAAATGGAAAATTGTTTACTGTTCTATTTTTCCTAATTACTAAGTGTTGTAAATTATGTAGAAGGTAAAATTTTTATTTCTTTATTTGTTCCCCAAAACTTAAGTTGTTGTTAAATTCTCTTAGGAGGGCACAAGGACTCTATACCATGAGCCATGAGGTAAAAATCGTTTAAAATACTTTAAATGATAGACCTTGTTCATATTTGAACTCGATAAATGAACACATTGTAGTGTATGATTATTGGATTAAAAATTTGTATGAGAAATTCTAGGGATGTGGTCATCATGTAGGATAAATAGACATGGGAGTGTTGAAAAGAGTAATGGGGAATAAACAAAGTTGAATACTATGTTTAATTTTGTACCAATACGTCTCTTCTGCCATACTATCACCATATTACTTTACTCATATTAAAATTAAAATTATGAGTCAATGATTGTTATGCAAGGACATACCTTAACTAGAATGTAGATCATACTTATGTGACATTTTAAGGGAAGAAATGTTGAACTCTTATGAGGTAAATGAAAAACATAAAATATAAAATCACAAGTACAATTACCATAGATCATGGTCAACACCAAGAAATATTTCAAATAAAAGTATAAAAATGGACATAAATAAATTTATAGTTAATTAAGTGGGTTCTATCCTAAAACAAATTCTAAAACTTTTACTCGTGGAAGACAGGTCTTGGTATGAAGTACGAGACTATGTAATTTTATTATTGTGATGATTGGTGCATCTAGATGTAATGATGAATTTGTTTTTGATATGGTTTTGGATGAGTCTTTTGATTCACCCTTACTAAGAAAATGCTCCAAATATACACTATTATAGCGAACTAAATCTTAATAAGTTATTATTCATACATCTAATAGAAATATGTGTAATTAATTGAACATGCATATTTTGGAACATACAAGTTTCCTTGAGGAAATAGACATCTTAATAATTAAACTAAAGTAGATAATAGGCACAAATTATATTCCAATCTAGAAGGAACTAGGGTCAGAAGTTGTGAAGGAAATGTACCAATGTAGTACACCACATTGTATGCATGTTGGAAAAGACATCAATAAATTATGACTCTAATACGAATGTCAATGGGCCTCACACTAAAATTAAATCTAGTGTAAATACATAATCGGAGTGCAAAGCCAATGCTTGGTTCTTCTTAATCCACTGCTCCTCCTCCCCCCTCCTCTGTCTCTACCTCTGCCTCCACGACATCCTCCTCCTCCTCCTCTGCTTCCCCCCACCCTACTCCCTCCCTCCTCCTCCTCTGCTTCCCCCCGCCCTCCTCCCTCCCTCATCCTCCAACCACTCCTCCTCATCTCCCCTTCCAATACCTCCACCCCCGCCACCACCCCTTCCACCTCCTATCCTCCTCCTCTACCTTTGCCTCCACCACGACCCCCTCTACCTCCTCTGACCCCCTCCTCCTCCTCCTTTGCCTCCCTCCTCCTCCCACTCCTCCCAAACCTCGTCCTCTACCTCCTCGTCCTCCTCAACCCCTTCCTTGTCCTACTCCACCCAACGCCCTTCCTCCTACTCCTCCTCTACCTCTACCTCCTCTCCTCCTCATCCTCCTCCTCCTCCTTGTTAGCCTTTACCTTCCCCGCTCCTCCTCCTCATCCTCCTCTTCCTCCCTACCTCTTCCACATCCACCCACTCCTCCTACTCCTCGCCCCCTACTCCACCTTTGCCTCTACCTCCCCCCCTCGTTCTCCTCCTCCTCATCCTTCTCCTCCTGCCACTCCCCCTCCTCCTCCTCCCCTGCTCCTACTCTTCCTCTGACCCCTCCTCCTCCTTTCCCCCTCCTCCTCCTCGACATCCTACTCCTCACCCCCTTCTCCTCCTTGATATCCTCCTCCTCCTCACCTCCAACTCCTCCCCCCGCTCCTCCTTAAGTCTTTGTTATTGTTCCAGTTCTTCTATGAGATGGTTTCTTAAGTTTCCTCACCATGAGAATGTTTGAATGAATTACATGGGTTTGTGTACTAATAAAATCATTAGGATGTTAAATCCAACAATTTAGATATATGGATTTGTCAATTTCCTCTTTTATAGAAATGATGGATTCAATAATGCATATAACTACCATGTACTCTCATATGCATATCGACATTATTAAGATTATCTTTGTAGTGGTAAGAAAGAGTAGCATGCTTTAGTGTTTTATATATGTTCATCCATCTGGAACAATTATGGAGGAGTGTCTCCCATAGTGTTATCAAGGGTTCACCATGGTTTATGTCGTGCATAATGAAATTAGATGCTCCTGCATGAAGTATAAGGAATTGATGGCACATATTTTTAGTTATGCATATATGGTTTGTAAGATATCCAATGAAATTGACTTGAATATCACCAGGTTTCTGACAGTACCTAGAGCGTGTATGAGATACGTTACCTATATAATGCATGATCTAAAATTTGTATTTAATTAACCAATTCGTTATGCATGATGGAAAGAAGACCTATAATCATGATGGATGATCATGATACGTAGAGTTTAATTAATATCATTGATGTAGGTAAGGAATTTATTATAGGTTGCATGTTATGGTTAGTTCCATCTTCATCTACTAAATCATGTTTACTAGAAATCTCAGACATAAGCCTTGACAATAAGGTTAAAGGACGATACCAGAACCATTCTATTATTAAATTGATAATGATTGTGGAGTCTGTTATATAATTACTAATGATGGTCTAAGGGCAGGCAAAAGATACCCTTGCTAGTGTTGCATCTTAACGATTAAATATAAAAAGAATAAAAAAACTTTACAGAATGGGAGCTTAGCAGCTAAATTCCAAAGTAGGATAAGGAGATTCCTTACAACTTGGAAATATATATTATGTGTTTTCCTATTTGAATTTGTATTTGTGGTTCATATTTAAAAATTAAAAATTGTATGTTTGCTTATTTAAATTTGGATTTTCTATGTTGTTTAAAATTGCATATATGTAACACCCCTCCCTTGTATGTAAAACTTTGCTAACCTAAGCTGAGAAAAAGTAGGTCTAACGTGTAACAAGAAAAGTAAATACTTCATGAAATAGATAAAATAATTAATCACTTAGAATAGCGAGACACCAAGAGAGGAAAATGGATAAAAAGATCCATAAGAGTAGGACGACACTAATGGAAATCGTATCAAGAAAGAGGGTATTACATACCCATGGAAGAGATCAACAGGAGGCAACTGATCAATGAAAATAACTCTCAGCTCGGCGGTGAACTGGAAGTAGGCAATTCTAAGTTGGATGGCAGTGCTCGGTTTTCCATGTGACATTATTTCAATTTCTCTTATAGAATTCCATTGCATGGGATTTGTTGTACGTTTTTCCTTACTTTGTATATTGTCGAATTCTCTCAACATATGCGTATAGCTACATGTGTGATCTTTGTGTAGAAAGATAATTCAATAATGATGCATGAAACAACTAGGTAGGATGAATAATTATGTTTTAAGGTTGTCATCTTAGAGCTAGTGGTTCAGGTTATCCATGCTAGGCCTTTTGCACTATGAATTGCATCTACTAAAGGTCATCTTAACTATTTATTCACTATGGTTAGTATTGCATAAGATACACCAATAGGACTAAATACATGTTATATCAAGAAGTTAACTACAGTGTATTTATGATAATGACTCCATTAATCCTTGTGTTAAATTCTGAGAGGAACGGAACTTGACTGTATGATCTTGAATGATCATGATTGATGCCTTCCACTATGATATGATCTAAGCATGTGTAGAACTACGGGTATTAACCTTGTCTATGGGATGATTGTATATGAATGAATATGACAACTATTACATATTTAATCCAAGTTAAATTTAGTGAAGGAACAAAAGAAAAAAAGAAGAAAAACTATGACAGACATATGCAAGGCTAAAGGCTAGATTTTTCCCCACCTTGTGCATAGTAATGGGATATACCCTATTACACATATACTCTAGCTCAACATTTTCCTTGTGTATGCATAGAAATTAGTCTACACACTCATGCTTTAATTTCATTAGTTTTAGACATAATAAGATTTTTAAAATGAGGAGACTTATAGCATAAGTCTATAGACATTAATATATGTACAATTAATAAGTCTCCAAAAAGTAAAGGTTTTGTAAAAATAATAAATTCGTCTCTATTTCTTACCAAGCAAAAATAAGAAAATTATATTGGGACCTACTATATTGTTCACACAAAGAAGTCTTTAGGGACCTAAAGTGTCTCTAGAGAGATATACATGGCCAAGAAGTAAAATATGTGAGCATTTAAAAGAGTAAGTTACAATACTCTACATAACTGAAATATTGAAATTTTTGTTACAAACAAAGTAGAAAGGAGAATCATGGTAAGTTGGGATGTTCTAAAATTAAAGACAATCGATGGAATTTCTTTTAGGAATTTGTTAAGATATCTTTACAAATAAAACCCCAATAACTGCTACTAGTAACTTGCAATGAACTTCGATATTTTAGAAGTATGACTCATTGAACCATACATTGGGTTAATGAACAATTGTAACTTTCAATATTTATGAAAATACATGGTCCTGACATAAGTATAAAATCATAATTTATGATTGAAATCAAACTGAAATTTTAGAGGAAATTTTAATAAGTTTTTAGGGAGTGAATGTTGTCAAGCCACATCCATGAAAGAATTTCCAAATCTTGCCATCACCTAATGTGAATCGACTGCTTAATGTGATTAATATGACTAAACTATATTCTCTACTTAACATAATATCCTCAATTATCTTAATGAGTGCAAGATGCATTCATGGTTGCTGGCTCAAGCGCTGAGAAGCCCTACAAAAGTGTAGTGTAAAAGGCGCACCACAAGAAATGTGACATTTCGGTGATGCCATTTTAGATGCTGGGAATCTTTACTACCAAGTTAAGAATGCCCATATGTTTAAATCCTTGGAAATCTGGTGCAATGATAGAACCACAAATAGGAATGAAGCAAATATGGTGATTTCAAGTTTTGATTTCTAAGGATTGTCAGCAGGGAAGTCGAGACCCAATCTACCATATAAATGATACGAATATCGATGGCTAGGTGTTGTAAACCTTCTTGTTAGTGTATTTGAAATGATGATTTTTGTTTATCTAAAATGAGTACTTCACAATTTTAGAGAACCTTAGCCTCAGGGTTATTTCTTAAACAGGAAATGAGCATTCTCTAAGGTTACAAAAGTAGTTATAAGTGCTAGAGATAAATCATGACCACGAAAAAAATATCGAGACAATGAATGATACTAAAATAAACTGTCAAAATAGTATATTAATGAAGCCAGAGGTTCCGTTTTTACTAAATACAAATAAAAACATTCCAAATACATCAAATCCAATTTCTGGGTAATAGAATCACACTATGGATAAAATCACTTCCACCTACTTTCTTTTAAGTAATAATGGGTTAAGTGATTGTGTGTGTCTACACCGACCCAATAATAGTTTACTATGAGTGATGACGTTGGATTTTGGTAGCTTTTGGAAGTACTTCATTTTATTAGTAGATTTAAAGCTAAAGAGACACCTTCCCAACTGGGTTGTTGGATAAAATCCCATTAAGGGTTGTTGTTTCCCTTTTAGTCCCCAATAATGCCTTTTTCTTGGCCCTATCCATTGATTTAGAGGCATTTGAAAGGAATTTGGTGTAGGATAATGGTTATGCTTTCTTGGTTTCGGGGAGAACAATGTGAGTATCCACCTTATCTGAGAAAAGGAGACTTGGTTTGACAATCCATGGCCAAGTATCAAATTGTTATTGCTCACTACTCAAATAAGGATAAAGAGTGCCTTTAATACCTTAAAGCATTGAAATTACATTCCATCTTGAAAACAATAACCTTATTCACCTAAGGTAATCCTAATACTTGTAAAGGTCTTATGAAATTATGAGTTTCATTATGGGTGAAAAAGTAATAAGAACACAAGGTTTTCTTTAGGTCGAGGACAACTATCCCTCGAGTAGGCAAGCGAGTGAAGCTACCATACTTGTAGCAAGAAAATGAAAACTTATCCTTACTTACACATAGAAAAGTCACAGTGGGAAAATCTTGCTCATCTTATCTTCTCCTGTGTTAATTTCTCCTTGCATGGACGTTACACAATGTCTGTTCGATTAGTAGTTCTTTGATATAAATACTCCTCCTATGCATACGTTGGTATGAAATTTCATCCTCTTCCTTGCTCAAATTGTATTGGATGTATTTTGCTTTAGATTTCCTTTGAATTCTTCCATAGAGGGAGCTATCGCAAGGTGTTCCAGTCATTTAGTAAGGGAGGTCGAGAAACGTCCCTGAGGCCACCGTTGCAAGAATTTATATCTCGAAAGAGGAGAGTAGCGTGTTGTTGAAAATCTGACATCCTAATGGGCAGGGCTAAGCCATGTGTGGAGTCTCAGGGAAAATGTTGGCTATGATCACAATGATGACTCTCTCATAGGCTTATTTTATGGTGGCTTGCTCATATGAGGAAATTTGCATGATTTTTCTATTTGGTGTTTCATGTATGGTTTAAGGTATACTGGCTCACTTCACTATAAACTATTGCCAAGTCTCCTTGATTTCATAACTATTGTCTTCATTCTTAGTCACAACCAGAAACAATGGCAATTTATGGATTAATTTGAGAGGGGTGACCAATGATTTTTTCCTAAAGCCATTCTGGTGCATCATATAGGAGATAGGAAAAGCATCTGCAATTACATAATCACCACATATGCTAGCCTTCCACCCCTCTTTTAAACTCTTCTTCAAAATTATTGTACTAGGTTTGGGTGAAGAGGATTGAGGGTTTTCTAATGTTAATTGCTGAAGACGTTGCTTGCCCTATTTAAATTTAAATAATGAATTGAGGAAGGAGGTTGACCAAAATCCACTTGTAATTAGGTTAAAATTATTGTACTTGGTTTGGATGATTGGGAAATTTGTTCTGTTGAGGACTTTTTTAATTCGTTGAATTATGAAAGACATAGCTCGACCAATTTGAATAATGAATTGAGGAAGGATGATAATCAAGGAGAATTAAAAATTAACTTAATTTTCTAAACACCCAATAAAAAAGAAATAGCGAATTGTTTTGGTTAAATGAGCAATACAATCCAGTGTATCTGGGGACATGAAATTTTCTCCACTCACAATGGAATGTTCGTAATGTTTGATGATGTGCATCTGTGGAATGATCCCCTTCAAAGAACTAGGAGATAGGATGCATCCAATCAATTTTGTGACAATTGTTCACTTTATGCACTCTCCGGTTTGGCTACATTTTGTGGTAGAGTTAAGAGTAATACATGACATAACAACAATTCACGTGTTAATTAATTTCCATAAGTATAAATGGAAAATTGGTCACTGTTCTATTTTTCCTAATTATTGAGTGTTGTAAATTATTTAGAAGGTAAATTTTTTATTTCTTTATATGTTCCCCAGAAGTTATGTTGTCATTAAATTCTCTTAGGAGGGCACAAAGAATCTATACCATGAGCCATGAGGTAAAAATGGTTTAAAATACTTTAAATGATAGACCTTGCTCATATTCGAACTTGATAAATGAACAAATTGTAGTGTATGATTATTGGATTAAAAATTTGGATGAGAAATTCTAGGGATGTGGTCATCATGCAGGATAGATAGACATGGAATTGTTGAAAAGAGTAATGGGGAATCAAGAAAGTTGAATACTATGTTTAATTTTGTACCAATAGGTCTCTTCTACCATACTATCACCATATTACTTTACTCATATTAAAATTAAAATTATAAGTCAATGGTTCCTATACAAGGACATAGCTTAACTAGAATGTAGATGATACTTATGAGAGATCTTAAGGAAAGAAATGTTGAACTCTTATGAGGTAAATGGAAAATAGAAAAGATAAATCACAAGTGTAATTTCCATAGATCATCGTCAACACCAAGAAATATTTCAAATAAAAGTATATAAATGGACATAAATAAATTTATGGTTAATTAAGTGGGTTCCATCCTAAAACAAATTCTAAAAATTTTACTCATGGAAGACAGGTCCTGCTATGAAATACGAGACTATGTAATTTTATTATTTTGATGATTGGTGCATCTAGATGTAATGATGGAATTTGTTTTGGATGAGTCTCTTAAGTCACCCTCGGCAAGAAAATGCTCCAAGTATACACTATTGTAGGGAACTAAATCTTACTAAGTTATTATTCATATATTTAATAGAAATATGTGTAATTAATTGAACATGCATATTTTGGAACATACAAGTTTCTTTGAGGAAATAGATATCTTAATAATTATAACTAAAGTAGATAAGAGGCACAAATTATATTCCAATCTAGAAGGAACTAGGGTCAAAAGTGGTGAAAGAAATGCAAAAATGCAGTACACCACATTGTATGCATGTTGGAAAAGACATCAATAAATTATGACTCTAATACGAATGTCAACGGGACTAACACGAAAATTAAATCTAGTCTAAATACATAACGGGAGTGTAAACCCAACGCTTGGTGCTTCTCGATCCACTCCTCCGCCTCCCCCCCTCCTCTGCCTCTGCCTCCACCTCCACCCCCTCGTCCTCGTCCTCGTCCTCCTCCTCTCCCTCTACCCCTGTGCTCCTCCTCCTC
>APFE030745225.1:0-19808 GCA_000404065.3 Pinus taeda
TGTAAATCCAGGTAATGACAAAGTAGCCATATAAGGAGGACCAACATTTTCAAAGCAAGGAAAAGTACTAGAATTCTCGTTAAGAGGGGTTCCTTGGTTGGTAAATTATGGAACAGTTGCCATTATATTCAACTTCAGTGAATTTTATTAACAATTTAAAACTAAAATTAACAATTCACATTTCACACATAACAATTAAAATTCACGATTCACACCTATGGTCTCTAAAAGTAAAAACAAACAAATTAACAAGCGGTATCGAATCTAGTAGTCAAACCACACACAAACAGTAACTTTTTGTACCGAAAACACTAGTTGGAGATGAAATCCAACGTCGCAGATTTCAATACAGAAATGGTGGTTGGAACAGTTACCCCAAAAACCTGCTTAATGAAACAAACTGGCACAAGTTTCTCCACAAAACCATCTCGAGTGAAGATAACCCCCCAAAGAGTCCAAGTGAGTCTAGTCGATGTCTACTCCAGGTATAGTGGGATCTTCCCTCCACCGTCACCTTAGGAAAGAACCCTATAGATTATGGCCACTAAGGTTACCAACGGAAACAAATATACCTGGGGGAACAGTCTACGATCCGATACACATGCAAGGGCAAAGTAACAAAGCTCAATCCCGTTGAAGGCTCCTTGACATAATCCAAGGTTTACCAACAAGTGACCCCAAGCTCCTCGACAATGGTCAATCCGAGGTTTACCGTTTTTAATATGTGAATATCTTCTATCGTTCCCAATGAGGAAGGATTGATTACCTCACTGGTTCAGATATGATCTCGTGCTTCTCCTTTAAGAGGAGCTTTCCCAGAGCATAGATGAAACAATTGAATTTATTTCCTACCGCAAGATTGACTACTTGTTTGTTTTACTGTTTTGGAGAGTTAACTAAAACCTATTCCAAGACACTAGCCTAAGCTATATTGGTGGAAAGAGCCCTAAAAATGTAAAAATTACTAGATGAATTTTAATTAAGCACTGTGTTATTTAGGCTGTTATTACTCAAAAAGGTAAATGGATATGAAACCAATGGTGTTATGACCCGACCCAAAACTGAATGCAATCGAATATGATAATGTAATCTTTTCAATTCAATGAATCCTATCTAAAGTAAGGAGAGATTTTCCATTCACTTCCAACAATGCAAAATCACTAAGAGAAAATATAACAAATTCTCTAATGCACTAATTTCATCAAGAAAAACTAATGCAAATCATATCCAAAACATATTTTTATTTTTATTTTTGTGTGTTTAAAACAAGCATAAAAATATGTAAATTCAAACCAAAGAAAACTAATCTAAATCTACGATTGATTTTTCAGAATGTAAACTATGCAATTGTAATCTATGCACAATTCACTTGAAAAGTATGCAAATGTAATCTATGCACATTTTTCAATCATATTCTAAAAATGATAATTTTAACTATGCAAATGTGATCCATGCAAGAAAATTCTCAAACACAAGATGATTCTAATGTAATCTAAGAAACAATCAAGTGCAAGTCAAGAAAATTGGGTGAGAGTTCCATAGATCAAAAATAAAAACACTCAAAGGCGATTAACACTCATACATAATTTAGCCCCCCCCGCGAATGAGGGGGAATTTTTTTTGCAAAAACAAAAGCAAAAAGATTCAAAATTATGAAAAGACTGAGACAAACCTCCAAGTAATGACCAAAGGAAATCAAATTAGGAATTTCTCAAAAAAGAGACTCAAAACGCCCAATTAACTTAATGAAGATTGATGAGGAAGAATTTACTGAAAGAAACTGATAAACAAGGCTTTTTGATAGGATATATGTAGATCTGGGCAGAGACTAAGCTATAAAATAATATAAACTAAACTGGACAAAAATATTTTAGGATTTTCAAAAATTTTGACAGGGTCCGCAGGCACCCAGTGAAACTAGGTGCAGTACCGCTCTGTGTAGTAAAGTAACAGTGCGGATAGGTCCGCACTGTAACTCAAACAGAACATGCGGTCCTCGTAAAAATTTCTAAAAAAAAAATCAATCCAGGACCTACAAACTACCCAATCCCACACACATCAAGCAAAAACCAGAAACCAAAAATCAAGTTTCTCAAATCAAAGTAAAGACAACACAAAATCCAAGCCAAACCATTCCCCAGCAAAGTTGCCAATTTGTTGGCCGGATAAATCATTCTTACAGACAAGACCGATCTCCCTAGTATCTAATGATATCTAGCAACAGAGAGAACAAGAAAACCTATTTCTCTCTAATGATGTTTCAATTCAATAATGAATACTATGAAGTGTAAAAGACCCTACCTCGGTCCAACGCTTATTTGAGACAGTTTTATCCAAATAGCTTCAAGCAGTTCTCGTTCAATAACCTGCATACATAAACAAGTACACGTCAAAGCATACCTGCGGATAACAAAACATGTTCATTATGAAGATCAAGGAGCTCATAAAACAAACCATTAGAGACAGTTCATTGAGAAAAATAAACTTGATTGTATTAACTTAGTGAATAAAAGAACTTTACCACCTTTGCCTTGATGTTGTACAAGTCCTTTCCAGGGTCCAGCAGGGGTCTCCTCTACTTTGACAAGCCTCACTCACTTCCCAAATGACATGAAATGTATGTGATCTCTCCTCTCACAAGCGCAAAAAGGAAGCCTAGTTTTCAGCAGCATTTACCCTCAAGAATCTTCAGCTTTCAACCTCCTCTACAACCAACCCAATGCATGAAATTATAGTATAAATGGAGGAAGTTGCAGGTCCACCATTGAAGTGAAAGATCCTCCTTTAATGGGATAAGCACCTCATGTCATGGAGTTAGCTCCCTTAGTTATGGAATGGATGAACCAAGGTGGAGCGGACTTGCCAGCATAATATTCCTTCTAGAAGTGTCTAGAAGTGACCCAAGATAAGTTTTTAAGAATGAACTCATGCCTTTTTAACTTTTACAAAGGTTCTCACCCATCACTCAATATATAGAGCGATCAGGTTCATAGGAAACATGACCATTAGGTGCGGCACCGCAAGCAATACTAGGAGAAAGTACGAAACCAGGATTTGAGACATTTTTAAGGTCTTTCTCCCATTTTCAAGGCTTGACATGAAGAGCTGAGGTTCAAGACTTGCAAAAGAGGGATGTATGAGTATTGATGGATTCACACAAACTGTAGAAAGTCATGGTGACAACTTTTTGTGTAACACTTGGACTTCCATGTTACATTACATTGATTTACAATAGTATGGCCCACAGTAGTGATGTGGCCGACATGACTCATGGCACGACTCGACATGACAATGCTGGTATGTTCATGCTGCTAGTGGTGTCCATGTCGAGCTGCAGTGATGCTGAGTGATGGATGTGCTCTTGGTGTATCATAGCTTCATATTTTTATGGAAAGGTGTGTGAAGTCTTTGATGGTCTTAATGTTTACTTTATTTTTTCACATGCAAGTTCATCCTTTGCTTGTACTTTGGCATGCTTCACATGTTTGTTCGTGAAAAAATATCCTCGCATGCATCATCCATTCGCAAGAAAACCTCCTCACATGCATCATCTGTCAGCAAAAAATCTCCTTGCATGCATTGTTCATTTGTCTGTTTGCGAACAATTCTCCTTGCATGTGCTCTCCTTGTTCATCCTATATATCGTTGTGTCATGTCTTATCCATGTACCTGTATATGCAATCACTCATGATGAGACAACATCAAATCCATAAATCTCCTAGTCTACCATGATGCATTTTCGTTTGCTTTTGGATGCAGGTGACTGGGAGAGAGGACAAGCCTATGAAACTGTGCAAAGTAGATTTCAAGTTGGGATGTGGGCTCTGGGCACTGTTGGTGAAAATTGGGCAAAAGTCATTGGGAGACTGAGATGGACAATCCATATTAGCAGTGACTATTTGCGGGATCTGGCTTGGCTGGAGGGAAGATCTACACAATTTTTTAAGGGAAGCAGTGCACACAACAAATGGGATTGGCGACAAAAATTGTGCAATTCCTCTGGGGAGTTGGTCGCGGGGTGTAGGAGGCTTGCCTGGAAAAAATGCACATTTTTTTTCGGAAGCTCGTAGTGGGCTGCGAGAGTGTTGCTAGCAAAAACTGTGTAATTGTTGGGAGGTTGGCCTGTTGAACATCCCATCACAGTTTATGAGATGAGTGGGATGCTGGGCAGCTGGGGTGACTACTCATGAAAATTGTGTAGTTTTTCAGGTGAGTAGTAGACTGGCTGTCTGGGTGACTGGCCAGAAAAACTGCACAATTTTTTGAGGGAGATAGGGATGGACAGTGGGTGCCTGTCCGGTATGTCTACGCAATTTCTTTAGTCAGCGGAGTGGGAAAGTTCTGTAACTTTTGTGCACTTTTTGGGGCGGTGAGTCTCAAGGTCACTGCTCGGTCAAACTACCTAGTTGACCAGCTGGAGGGTTGGTTGATTTTCTTGTGAGCAACGTAGATTGAGATGGCTTGATGAGAAAATCCTCCACTGTTGTGGGTGACAGTAGGTTCCGTTGATTCCAGGATTACGTAGTGCAGGCTGACTGGGAGACAACCTCAAGCTCTACACAATTCTAGGTAGCATTACATGTCCACTGAGGGTTGAAACTGCGCAATGCATCTCAGCAAGGGTCCGACTGTTGGAGGGGGATCTGGTTGTCAGAACTTCAGAAAATATCTCTGTGTGTGAGCAAGTGAACTTGTGCATACAAAACCTTGCAAACACACACTCAACATGACTTGATGATAAGACACCTCAAACCATCAAGAAAACATACTTAGTGTGACTGACCGACAGTGCAAGTGACAAGCATAATGCTTATGATAGATCATTGAACGATCATGACAATGCATACAACATTGTGTGTGAGTGCGACAGATGTGTAGATGGCGAACACAACTCAAACACAACCTTCAACATCACCAGAAAGAGGTCACAAGCATGACATAAAAATCAACATGTGGGAGACGATAGTTGGTCAAACAAGTGAAAAAGAATCAAGACATGTAGAAGAAACACATGAGATGACTTTTTGTGTTTGCGCACATGCATGTTACTGAGGACATGATGATATGACAATGACAAGAAGTCTTGCAAACTGAAATAAGAGGTGTACTTCGGAAGATGTTCTTTACTTACCATACTTACCCTCTAGATGATCATGCATCCGAAGGAGTTTGCATGCAGTCCTGATCTTTTCCATTACTCGGTTCCTTGGTGCTTCTCCTCAACTCCTTGGAAGCAATTTTAGCATGTCACTTTTTCCTGTAGTCACTGAGAGGTAGATCTGCGCAGTTTGAATAGACAATGACTATTTTCAGAATGAGGCCCTAAGAGGACCATCTGTGCATTTTCTGCATGCAAGACCAACAAGATAACTTGGACAACACTGCGCAGTTTTGAGGCTCAAAGCATTGATGTGGGACAGGGGTCCTAGGAGGACACCTCTGTGCAATTTCTAAGTGCAGTTCAGTTGGACTGCTCTACCCATTTCTAGAGAGCAATGCTCGCTACCTGGCTTCTCTACACAATTTTGGAGATCAGTGTTGGTTGGGGCCTCTACGGGCTGTAGGGTTTCAATAGATAAGGGAAGTTGGTGTCTTTGTGCACTACGATATTTTAGAAGGGAAGGGAGGAAGCTTGATGGTTTTAGAATCAAAACGCGCAGTTTAGGGAAGCTGGATGAGGCTAGGTTGCTCGAGAAAATGGCTAAGTGTGAGATCAGTGAAACATATGTAAACATGATACGACTTGACTGTGATCGCACACAGACACTTAGTGACACAATGTAGACCATCCAAAATTCATAAGACATAATTTGCTTGACACAACAACCTTCGTGACAAAAGTGCGTGAAGTGACTGTGAAAACATGTCTATATGATGACAACCACTCATACACACACAATTCCCTTGAAGTGAGACAACATTCCCTTTGCATGACAAACAACAACCCCTATGCCCAAAAATGACACATGCTGCATAAGGATGAGAATGCGAACAAATCTTAGGATTAAGGAGGGGATCTTTAAATCATCAGCTTACCAACAAGCAACCAAGGATAATTGATCGCAGAATCTAAGGTAGGCTCCAATATTTGCATGCGAGCAAAATTTTGGAGGGTGGATGTAACCGCTACAACACTTTGCGACACACTAGTAGAACTCTAGCTCTCTGTATGGACCTTATTTCGTGAAAAGCGAGTCTAACCCTTCCGAAAGTATTGTTTGATTCTTTGGTCATCGTGGTTCCAACACTAGCTTAGTTGAAAGATGTAGTCCCTACCATTCTCTTTATCAGTCAACACACATTCCAGCCAAGACAACCTAGTTGTTTCGATTAGGGATGAGGGGTATATTGGTGCACATGTAATATGCTAGTCAAAGTTTAAGTTTCATCTCTGGTGTTGCTCCACTACCAGCACACTTGGACAATACCCCAACAGGGTCATGCAAGAACACAAGCATCACTCCATTGCCAGCGAGCCTATTCAGTACCCTAGTAGAGTTACTTGCATCACCTCTCCGTGCAGGAAGCCTTTCTCTTCTTTTTCCTTAATCATTTTTTCAAATATTTTCATTTTTCAAAGAACTATGCATAGGCACTTATTTATTTCAAAGGCAGAAGAGAGATCCCGACTTATTGAGAGAAGAATAGTTTTTTCCTTCAGAGAATTATGTTATGTATACCTTTGACATGCTTTTTAAGGTTTCCCCCCTCACCTTACTCTACTTGACTGAGCTCACAAGGGTTAACCCAAAACAACCGACTAGAGTAGGTGGTACTAGTTAGAGTGCAAGCATTGTGTTTTCACTAAGACTCACTCTGAACAGAAGGTATTTTCCATCAAGGCATTATCGAATGAAGACAACAATTTCTTCATAAAGAGAGAGGGCAACAAATAACTAGATGTTGATAGTTGTACAAGTTCTCCTAGATTCGCCCGGCTTGTCTTGAGAGACAAACATGGTTTCACGAGAGGCTAACCTACGAGCACAAGCAAGCAAAGAAATTAAAAAGAAAAAAGTAGAATTAAAGTGAGAGAAAAAAAAAAAAGCAAAGCAAGCAAACAAGCAAACCAAAGCAAGCAAGAAAGCAATCAAACATGAAAACCTGAAGGTGAAGTAAAGAAAAGCAAAGAAGAAAACACTACTCCTACTCCTATGCTAAATAGTGCATGGGCCTGCTCACATGAAGTGATATTTCCAATGCAGACACCAACACATTGGCTAGCCCATGTTGGTGAAGGCATGGTTCTAGAGAAGCACAATCAAGCAAACTAGCAAACACAAAAGATACAAATATGAACACCAATACGCCCCGACTTCTAAAACATCCACATAAAAGGAAAGCGTGAATGCACAAAACAAACATTCTACGAACTTAACATGGTACTGTGACACACTGCATTCAGACAGTAAACATACACACTCTTTGGATTGTGAAATACAAGTGAACATGAGAAATACCAATGACTTATGCTTTGCAAGTGCAGTCATTGTGTAAGATTCCTCCAAAGCTTGAGCGATGGCATAATGTGATTCAAGTGGAGGAAGCGAAATCTGGGTGTTTGGTTGATCTTCAATGTGAAGCAGAGAGTGATGAGGAGCCTTGGGTGTTTCAAAAATTTTCTATTTGGAAGTGGAACTAACCTTAGGACAATGAGGGCCTGACATAACCATCAGCCTAGGCTTAAGTGCCTGGATAGCTTACGGGGTTTCCACTTCGTCAATAGATAGATCATCGAAGACTAGTGGCTTAGACATATTAACAATGAGTGATTCAATGTTGTGATCAAATGAATAAGTACAGGGAACATGACAACCACGATCAACAAATTTGGGATGTTTGTTGGCAGCCTCATGATTTGATGAATCATGCAAAGGGGTAGATGAGAAGTGAGGATGTTCACCCTCTGTGTTTCTAGAAAAGGTAGATGAAATTTCAAGTGGATTCTCAATGAAAGATTTGTCCTCTCTGCTACTGAATGATAGACTAACATTGGGTGTGTTCTGTGAATGATTAGAAGTAGGCACATCCATGGATGAATTTTCACAAGGGAAATCAAAGATAACAAAGTCACTAGAGATGTTAGGAAAAAGAGGAGGAGTTGCAGACAGAATGAGGTCATCCTTTACCGTGGGTTCATGTTTAGATTCTCGCACACACTCTTCATAAATGATAACGCAGGTTAGCTAAACACTATCAACTTCATCGATAGATCAATCCTCGTTCACAACACATGTGGAGTCCGGAACGAAAGAACACAAGACAATACAATTTAGAGGATCAATGGAATGCAAGGATGGAGGTTGAGGGAATAAACCCACATGACAACTAGTGGGCTTGTGATCCAAATCTGCGCAGATATCAAGAGCAGGTGGGGTAGGAGGATGTGACAGTTGAATAGATGTGTGTGCACATTCTCACACATCAGTCTGCAAGGGTGGAGTTGTTTGATGATGGGGAGGTGAACAGTCACTCATGACAATGACTGTGTCTGCTTGTGATTACACACTATCACCAAAGTATGTTGAGTGGGGTTTGAAATTTAACCTCATTTTGGGACAAAGTGATTTGTTAAGGAAATATTTGAATCTTCCCATGAGATATTGGAATTTCATCTAACTTTTCAGAGCTTCAAACATGAACATACAGAAGCACTGTGAAAAATCCATAGGTAATTCATGCAAGGCCTTTCGTTGTTTTAACACATTTTTATCAAGTGCTTCAAGATCAAAATGGTGAAAAACAGATTCAATTAGATCAATGAACTGCTTGAACGAGTGCACGGAGTTGTGAGGTAGTATCCTACACCATCACAATGGGTGGTTGTGAAGTGTGTGTGCAAGCAGTGAATAGACCTTTGTTTCATTAAAACCTTCCATGTTCTCCATGAGTGCATGGAAGTCATCTAAGTGCTCAGGCCAGGCCACTTCGCTTTCACTATCATACGTGATTTGTGACAAGTCATCCTAGAACTCCCTCTCAATGTGAAAGATATGTCTGTTGGATAGAAATTTCGGAGGGTGAACTATAAAAAACTCTATGATAGATGTGCAAAGATTCAAAATAGATTGTGAGGACTCATCTTGTCATTTGGCCCTCCTTCTAGCACCATAAATGTTGACGGTGTTGGACCCACCAACATTAAGGGGATCTCCCTAGTATGAAGTCCCAACTAGACCTCACACCATTTGGTGTAGAAGTCCTATTCGATACGATGGCCTAGTTGCCATTACCTTAAAGATATACCTTAGCTCTTATTTTTCATCACATGAGAGTGGCCTGCTTTGTCTTGGAACATCGATATTCGCATGTCTGGTGAGTGCTAGTGTTACTTGTGTCAAGGTTCTTTCACCATAGGGAGAGAGGGTGGAAGGGAGTCTCCAGTCGAAAGGGAAAATTCCCAACTCTGTCAGAGACACACAACACAATAGGACTTGTGCAGCTTTTGGCGTAGCAGTCGACACAGATGTGATAATCACACACACAAGAAGGAATAACACGTATAACACTCAACGAAGTAGTCCGTGTGAGTGCGACAATCATTATAACAAGTTTATGGAAATGTTATGTTTGATATCTAGTGAGGCACCCCACGTGGGTAGGACAATGTTAACAACTTATACAACACATTTTCATAAACATATGTATTAGAACAACCAAAAAGGTTCAATTTTTTTAACACGGGTTAAAGCAACACACATTACAAGTGTTCCAAGATTAGTCTTACAAACAATTACAATACATATGTGAAAATGTGTTGGCCTGTTATCGGGCTTCTGAATTAAGTGAAAGTTCCAAGACACATCAGTACACCATACATCACTAACCCCTTAAAGGGGCATTGGAGCCACTACTCACTCCTCAAAGAAAAGACTACAAACTCTCAAGGCTATGTGGGAGGAGCCAAGGTGAAAAGTCTTTTGCATGTACAAATGAGGGGTATTTATAGCCAAGGGTAAAACTGGCCCTTGTGATTGTTCGACTTCCCTCATGACTGTTTGAATTTCATGAGTTTTCAACTTTACATGACTCTTCATATTACATGTGGGTCCCTTGGACTTCCACGTTACATTACATTTATTTACAATAGTATGGACCACAATAGCTGGGATGCAAGCTACGGGCACTGTCGGTGAAAATTGTGCAGAAGTCACTAGGAGACTGAGATGGACAATCCAGATCAACAACAACTGTTTGCGGGTTCTAGCTCAGTTGTAGGGAATATTCGTGCAAATTTTTTAGGGAAGCAATGAGGAAGCAAGGAGTTTGGAAGAAAAAAATGCATAATTCCTCCGAGGAGTTGGCCGCGGGGTGTAGGAGGCTTGCTGGGAAAAATGCGCATTTTTTTTGGGAGCTGGCAATGGGCTGCGGGAGTGTTGCTGGAAAAAAATGTGCAATTGTTGGGAGGCTGGCCTGCTAAACATCCCATCATAGTTTCTGAGCTGAATGGGATGCTGGGAAACTGGGGTGATTGCTCGTGAAAACTGCACAATTTTCTGAGTTAGTAGACCGGCTGTTTGGGTGACTGGCTAGAAACACTGCACAATTTTTTGAGGGAGACAGGGGCGGACAATGGTTGTTTGTTTGGCATGTCTGAACAATTTCTTCAGTTAGTGGAGCGAGCAAGTTCTGCAACTTTTACACACTTTCTGGGGGGAGTGAGTCTCGAGGTCACTGCCTAGTAAAACTCTCTGGTTGACCAGCTAGAGGGTTGGTTGATTCGTTTGCAAGCATCACAGATTGAGATGGCTCGCTGAGAAACTTCTGTGTTGTTTTGAGTGACAGTCAGTTCGGTCGATTCTAGGATTGAGCAGTGCTGGCTGCCTAGGAGACAACCTCAAGTTCTATGCAATTCTAGGCAATAATACATGTCCATTGAAGGGTGTAGCTACGCAATGCAGCTCAGCGAGGGTCTGACTATTGGAGGGTGATCTGGTCATCATAAATTCAACAAAATAACTATGTGTGTGAGCAAGTGAACTTGTTCATACACAACCTTTCAAACACACACTCAACAAGACTTGATGACAAGACACCTCAAACCATGAAGACAACATACTCAGTGTGACTAACCAGCTGTGCGAACGACAAGCGCGACACTTGTGATAGATCATTGAATGACCGTGACGAAGCTTGCATGACTGTGCATACAACATTTTGTGTGAGTGTGATAGATGTGTAGATGGCAAACACAACTCAAACACAACCTTCAACAGCACCAGAACGAGGTCGCAAGTGTTAGTGTAAGTATCTACATACTTCCATTAGGGATCAAATTTGCTCTTTGAATTTTCATTTTAGGGGTCTCATACTGAAATTCTTACATCATTTCATTAGGTCATGTCAAATTGATCCACTAATAGTTGTCTTCTCTTCAAAAAATCTAATTTCTCCCTCATAAAGTATACTTGCTGACCCTTCTTCAGGTTGTCTTCAGTTCATGGTCAATTTGCAATCATGCTTTCATTAGGTCATAAGGCATGTTTCATTAGGTCTTAGGGTTTCATTTCCAAGGTCAAGAGCATGATTTAAAGGTGTGAATAAAGGGCAGCAAGGGTATGAGGATGATAAATAAGTCAAGTATGATGGCCAGTAAGTCATAGTCACTATATAATTATCTTTTAAACTAATGTAATTTTCACCTCAAAAAACATGTTTTTGAGGTGAAAACAGAGTATTTTGAGTTAATTTGTATTTCTTATGTAATTTTAAGTCACTTTATGTAATAAATGATCCTAACTACACCAATGCATCTCTCCTCGTTACAAGACAAAGAAACACTGCAAAAATCAGTTCAAGTTAAGCATCATCCACCTTAAAAGAAAATCTCTAGGAACAACACTAATATTAAAATTTAGTACTAATTAACACCAATGAGATTATTACTAAAATCAATCTAATTAATTTATTTCTAAAGTAAGAACAAAACCAAAATAAAATTAATTATAAAATAAAATAAAAAGAGAAAATTTAAAATAATTAATTATAAATAAAAATTTATTTTTATTCTCAATAAAGTGAAAATAATTAAAATTATTATTATATAATGAATATTTTTAATTTAAATATTTTTTACTTATATTTATTATATAATTAAATTAAATCCAAACATTATAAAACAATTATGACAAGGTCAACTTCCATTCCCTTTACATCTCTTAACCCTATTTATTCATTCCAATGAGATCTCTCTTACACAATTTCTAATCTATCCTGATGATGAGCCACGGTGGATGGCTCGAAATGTCAATTCAAACAATTATGGATGTGAGAAATCCAGAAGAAAACTACACACAAAGAAGGAAAGGCATTAAAATAGAGATTTGAAAAAGGTCAAGAAACATTAAAAGTGGGTTTTTCAAGTGAAAAATCAAAATCTACTCCTATATAAGGTCTCACATTTCATTTTCAAGTACATCATTCTTATTTGGCAAAGGAGTCAAAAAGTGAAGGAAAGAGGAGAGGTTGACTGAGTTTTGGGCCAAGCAAAAGTGGCGTTGCGCTTCTGGAGGTTGGCGCTACACGTTTGGAGCAGTGGTGAAGTGTCGCTATGCTTCTGCAGTTTGGCGTTGCGTGTTTCAAGCAGTGGAGGTGGTGTTGGATGTTCAAGGGGTGGCGCTACACGTCTGAGCTAGGTGCCACGCATAGGGAGGTTTCAGCAGTGCAAATTTACACTGCACTGCGCATTGAGAGGTGGCACTGCACGTTGAGCAGCAAAGACCAGAAAGCCTCCAAACTTCATAAAAACTTCCAAAGAACCCTCTCATCTCTCAAACAAGTAAGTGCACTCCCTCTACCTCATCATTGAAGTGTTTGAAGGAATTTACCATGACAATTGTGAAACCCTATTTTCTCCCTCAATGACATTCTAGAAACCCTAATCCTCTCTATTTCTCCCATCACCTATCACTAAAACCTTGAAACCCTTCCCTACATCACTCCATAACATTCTATACCCCCTCATCCTTCATCCCACAAGTTATATTTCAAAAAGGGGCTCAAACCCCTCTCCCTCAATTTCATAATTCATACCCTTCCCTTCATTTTCTAGCCTACCAAAATACCTCACAAGGTCATCTCCCATTCCCTCACTCCTAAATCACTCTTACTCATTCTGGCTAAAAACACTGCGTAATTTTTTGAGGGAGATTGGGATGAACAGTGGGTGTCTGTCTGGCATGTCTGCACAATTTCTTCAGTTAGCGGAGCCGGAAATTTCTGCAGCTTTTGCACATTTTTTTTTTTGGGGGGGGGGGGGGGGGGGTAAGTCTCGAGGTCACTGCCTAGTCAAACTCTCTGGTTGACCAGCTGGAGGGTTGGTTGATTCACTTGTGAGCATCATAGATTGAGATGGCTTGCTGAGAAACTTCTGCATTGTTCTGGGTGACAGTCGGTTCGGTCGATTCTAGGATTGAGAAGTGTCGACTACCTGGGAGACAACCTCAAGTTTTGTGCAATTCTAGGTAAAAATACATGTTCATTGAGGGGTGTAACTACACAATGCAGCTTAGCGAGGGTCTGACTGTTGGAGGGTGATTTGGTCATCCTAACTTCAACAAAATAACTGTGTGTGTGAGCGAGTGAACTTGTGCATACGCGACCTTTCAAACACACACTCAACATGACTCGATGACAAGATGCATCAAATCATCAATTCAACATACTCAATGTGACTGACCGACTATGCGAGCACTAAGCGTGACACTTGTGATAAATCGTTGAATGAATGTGATGACGCTTGCACGACTGTGCATACAACATTTTGTGTGAGTGTGATAGCTGTGTAGATGGCGAACACAACCTTCAACATCACCAGAATGAGGTCGCAAGTGTTAGTGTGAGTATCTGCATACTTCCATTAGGGATAAATTTTCTCTTTGCATTTTTATATTAGGGGTCTCACACTGAAATTCTTACATCATTTCATTAGGTCATGTCAAACTAATCCACTGATGGTTGTCTTCTCTTCAGAAAATCTAATTTTTCCCTCATAGAGTATACTTGTTGACCCTTCTTTAGGTTGTCTTCAGTTATGGTTTCATGGTAATTTGCAATCATGCTTTCATTAGGTCATAGGGCATGTTTCATTAGGTCTTAGGGTTTCATTTCTAAGGTCAAGAGCATGATTTAAAGGTGTGAATAAAGGGCAACAAGGTTATGAGGATGATAAATAAGTCAAGTATGATGGCTAGTAAGTCATAGTCACTATATAATTATCTTTTAAACTAATGTAATTTTCACCTCAAAAAAACATGTTTTTGAGGTGAAAACAGAGTATTTTGAGTTAATTTGTATTTCTTATGTAATTTTAAGTCACTTTATGTAATAAATGATCTCGGCTACACCAATGCTTCTCTCCTTGCTACAAGACAAAGAAACACTGCAAAAATTAGTTCAAGTTAAGCATCATCCACCTGAAAAGAAAATTTCTAGGAACAACATTAATATTAAAAATTAGTATTAATTAACACCAATGAGATTATTATTAAAATCAATCTAATTAATTTATTCTAAAGTAAGAACAAAACCAAAATAAAATTAATTATAAAAAATAAAAAAAAACAAATATAATTAATTATAATAATTAATTATAAAATAATAATAAATTTATTTTTATTCTCAATAAAGTGAAAATAATTAAAATTACTATTATACAATGAAATATTTCAATTTAAATCTTTTTACTTTTATTATTATATAATTAAATTAAATCCAAACATTATAAAACAATTATGACAGAGTCAGCTTCCATTCCCTTTACATCTCTTAACCCTATTTATTCATTCCAATGAGATCTGCCTTACACAATCTCTGATCTATCCTGATGATGAGCCATGGTGGATGGCTCGAAATGTCGATTCAAACAATTATGGATGTGAGAACCCCAGAAGAAAACTACACACAAAGAAGGAAAGGCATTAAAAACAGAGATTTGAAAAAGGTCAAGAAACATTAAAAAGTGGGTTTTTCAAGTGAAAAATCAAAATCTACTCCTATATAAGATCTCACATTTCACTTTCAAGTTCATCATTCTCATTTGGCAAAGAAGGAGTCAAAAAGTGAAGGAAAGAGGAGAGGTTGACTGAGTTTTGGGCCAAGGATAAGTGGCACTGCGCTTCTGGAGGTTGGCGCTGCAAGATTTGGAGCAGTGGTCAAGTGTCGTTGCGCTTCTGCAGTTTGGCACTGCATGTTTCAAGCAATGGAGGTGGTGTTGCGCATTCAGGAGGTGGCGCTGCGCATTTGAGCTAGGCACTACACGTAGGGAGGTTTCAACAGTGCAAATTTACACTACGCTGCGTGTTGAGAGGTGGTGCTGCACGTCTATAGTTGGCAGTGCACATTGAGAAGCAAAGACTAGAAAGCCTCCAAACTTCATAAAAACTTCCAAAGAACCCTCTCATCTCTCAAGCAAGTAAGTGCACTCCCTCTACCTCATCATTGAAGTGTTTGAAGGAATTTACCATGATAAATGTGAAACCCTATTTTCTCCCTCAATGACATTCTAGAAACCCTAATCCTCTCTATTTCTCCCATCACCTATCACTAAAACCCTGAAACCCTTCCCTACATCACTCCACAACATTCTATACCCCCTCATCCTTCATCCCACAAGTTATATTTCAAAAAAGGGCCTAAACCCCTTTCCCTCACTTTCATAATTCATACCCTTCCCTTCATTTTCTAGCCTACTAAAATACCTCACAAGGTCATCTCTCATTCCCTCACTCCTAAATCACTCTTACTCATTCCATTCATCCCTTTTCTAGGAGTGCACAACCTCAATATTTGCAAACATGGACAAAGAAGACATAGACTATGAGGAGGAGGAAAACATCAACATTGATAGTTCAATAGATAGACCTAGGCATCAGAGAAAGCCACACAAGGGAGGCAGGATTTTTAGGGAAGAGCCATCAAACCTTAGAGAATTGTAGGCCTCTCAGTTGGATTTCACCTGTTTCAAACATCAAGGGTGTTATGATTTCTGTGAGTAGGTAGAGAGTTTTCAACACCACCCTGAGCTCACCAGACTTTTTGTAGCCCATGTTTAGGACAACAAGGTGACTCTTCTTGGGGTGACATTTACAGTTTCACCTTCCATTATTGCGGATGCAACCAGGATTTTGAATGTAGGGGAGAAGTGGAACAAGGCACAAGACTTGGATGAATACTATTATGAACCTTAAATCAAACCCAGGTACAAAAATGAGGCGAAAAGGCTTTTTCCTTTCAGATTCCTTGAAGACAAGTATGCCCCCATGATCAAAATCATCATGAAACATTTCACTTGTGAGGGCAGATTTTCCAGATTGTACACATATCACATTCGGCTTCTCATGCATTTTACCAAGGTGAGGATGTTAAACCTCCCTTATTTCTTATTCAGGAATATTGAGAAGATGGCCCATTTTGTGCAGAAAAAGCCATACCCTTAGCAGATGAGCAGTATCTATCATTATTCCCTGATCAAGATGATTGTGCTTCATCATCTTAACCTCCTCAACATCTCTTGGGAGACGTTTATTGCTCATGACATTTTCAGGGGTCCTCAAATTCCTCCACCAGTGTCCCAAGAATCAGGGGGACCTTTTAGCAGTGCACAGATGAAGACAGATGAAAAGACCAAAGAGACTAGAGCTACCGAGGTGCCCGAAACTTACATGACATATCAAAGGGGAATAAGGAGATTGTTTGCAGATGACATGCAAGTGCTTTCTCGATAGGATGCGGAAGGGACCTTTCCTTCTTCATCAACCCATAGGCAAATGCTTGCTCCACAAGATGTGGAAGGGGCTTTGCCTTCTTCATCAACGCAACAGGTATAGGTGCAACAACTGCACAAAGGGAAGGAAAATATGTTGGAGGAAAGTTTTGATGATGAGGAGAAAGAGAGAGATTTTGGTTTGACAAAGCATGATGAGCCAGAGAAACATTATACTCATCATGGCATGGAAATAATTGACTTAGAGGCTCAAGATGAAGAAACAATAAAGGACATCATCATACAGGAAAAGGAGGCTCAAGTCCAAGCATTGATGGAAAATTTATAAAGGGCCAAGTATGTCATCACATATTTGGAACAAGAGAACAAGCAGTTGAGTGACAAGTAGGTCCTCATGGAGTTGGAACTTCTCAAGATAAAATGACAAGGTGAGAAGGAGGCATCGGTCACTTTGTCTCCTATTGAGAAGGAAATTGAGGATGATAGAGAGACATGGCTTGAGAGAGTCAATTTTCACCTAGAGAAGCTGTTGCAAAAAGCCAATAGGGACAACTAGATGTTCAGGCACATGGCCTACCATTACACGACCCGAAACAAAATTTGCAACATGAGGGTCAAAAAGATGAAAGCTAGGCTAAGGCGGGCTCTAAAGGGCAAAAAAGAGGAGGATAGGCTTAGGTTGCTTGCTGAATATTCCTTGGCTCATCAAGATGCTTGATGGTGGTGCTGCTCACCAATTTTGGTTAGGTTTGGAGAAGATTTTGTTTTTTGCAAATTTTGGAAATTGCACACATAGAAAATCTGGCTCAAAGCACAATGCCACTAATGCTGCGCTTTTCCTAGGGGCTCCCAATGGACAAATGGTTTGCATTTTTGGATTCAAAGTGATGAGTAGATTCACCCTATGCATTTTCTAGGTTTTTGGGGCAAAACTAGTCCACCAAAAGGTCAAAAAACACCCTAAAAATGACCTCTGCCACTTTTTGGACACATAGAAGAAATATTGGGATAATCAACTTTTGAGGGGTCAAATGAGCTTCAAATGAATAAATTATAGGTGTTTTGGAAAACAGACTTGATGACCTTTCCAATGAGCTATCATGATCTCAATTTGGATGATGGGAAGGCCTCCAAAAGGGACCTGAAATTGGCACTGCGCGTTGGGCCAGTGGCATTGCGCGTAGGGCAAATTTTGCACATGATGGCTATTTTTCTGTGCTTTGATTGTGTTCATGGATTTTCTCTCATGGAGGATGTTTTACTATGGTAAATGATGACTTGGCTTGTAAATATGATGGATAATTAGTAGTCGAGGGTAGATTCATTATATTAAAAGTCAATTTGAGCTCAAATGAATCAATTTTTCACTTTTAGAGGCAAGTCGTTAAGATACCTATATTCTTGTTTCTTGTTCAGTGTTGGTTAGATTAGCTCCTCATCTTAGGGATTCGACCCCTGAGGATGGGAGGAGGTTGAAACAATGCCTATATCTTCTTCTTCTTTCTCATTGTAAAGGGTTGGACTTAGTTGGATGCTTGGCCTTGATTGTACATCATTTTGTAGCAATTTAGCAGGAGATTAATAAAAATTGCAGCTATTTCTTTGGGATCCATGTGGTATGGAGTTTAGTTCAGTTTCTTCTCTTGTGATCATATGTTAATATGTTTTTTGTACTTCATTAATCATTTCATTGCTTCTAAGTGAATGTTTTCAAGTTGATAGGAAAAATTCATAACATCACTGCTCTGCTTTGGGGAAATATTCACCATTATATATTTTCTACAGTCTAAGAAGGATCCATGGTAATCACATGCTCTTCCTAGCTTCTCACCAGTCTTAAAACACCTCACCCATCAAGCCCTAGAGTGTTAAACCTAATGCCTACCTTGCCCCATTGAACACTCGGCAATTTTGACCTAATTCCCTAGCCCTAACTGTTTGGCTCCTCCTGATCCAGCAAAACCCCTTCAAAATCAAATCCAACTTTGTGCTACTATACCTAACCTAATATCCTTTTCGTGATCCATTCATCTTGGCTAAGATCCTTACGGAGAGAGCCCTCTCTCGACCTAGTAAGGCTAGCTACTTGGCTAAGCCTGGTTTGTGGTTACCCTGGCATTGCCTTCCTTTAGCCTGAGGTTCAATCCAGGTGATAACATAGTGGCGACCATCATGGAAAATTTTAGGGGCAAATGTTGGCCCTTAGGTGAAATAAAGGGGTTTTAAATTTTTAGTGGGCTAATATTTTGTATCATAGTACATTTTTACAAATGGCCTCAAATAGCCCACCTTATTTTAAGGGAGAGGGTAAAAAAAGTAAATTTAGCCCTTGAAATTAGGAGTTACAACCTTCCATTCACCCTAATTTTCAAGAATAGGTTTTATTTAAGTGAATATTGTGGGCCAAACACCATATTTATAAAAGATGTATGGTAAATTAATAAAATAATAAATAAATGAGGTATTGTAACTAAATAAAAATATAAATAAAGTGGAGGTATGGTAAATAAATAAAACCTCTTTTTATACTTACTCAAAAGGTATGGTAAATGAATAAAAATATAAATAAACTAGACGTATGGTAAATAAATAAAACGTCTTTTTATATTTAGTCCATAACCCTCTTTCTATTTATGAAGGCTCAAAAAAGAGGTTTTATTTAAGTAAATCCTATGGGCCAAATACCATATTTGTAAAGAGGTATGCTAAATTAATAAAAATATAAATAAATGAGAGGTATGGTAAACAAATAAAACATTTTTTATATTTACTCCATAAGTCACCTTATATTTACGAACACTAAAAAATGTGTTATATTTAGGTGAAACCTATGGGAAAAATACTATGGGTCAAATACCATGGGATAGATTATTATTACTACCATGCAAAAAAACATTATTAACCCTAATATTAGTAGTAATAAAAATAAAAATGGCACATGGTATTGACCCATGGAATTCATGTGGAATGTAGCCTATTTAAAGGGGGCAATTAAACTAGCATAGATCATCTTTACTCTAGATCTACTAAGCCCCGAGAGGGATCAAATATCGTGATATGCAAACTAGCATAGAGTGAAAAAATA